>JAVJIX010000448.1:0-7500 GCA_036785185.1 Paratrypauchen microcephalus
CCAGCTCCTGAATCTCCAGTTTATTATTATTATGAACTCCATTTCTGGAAGAGTGGTCAGAACTCCCATAAACACACTTCAAACCCTGTGGACATCCTCCCCAGAAGAGTTGAAGATGTTACAGCTGCAAAGGGACCGACGTCAGATTAAACCCTCTGGATTAAGGACAAGGATCTCTCTCCCACGTCAGTGTGTCATGATTTTTAGCACTTTACAATCTCTTTACCCACTTTATCTTACACAGGAATTTGTTTCTCTGACCCTCGCTCTGACCAGAAGTGGCCATGTGCCATTGTGCCTTTGTGAGCACAGACATTTGGAGTTAGTGAGACGTTGTGTTTGTTTACAGCTGCTATTTAAATCCAGATTTAGGATTAAATTTGATCTAAACTGTTTTTAATCAGGTTTTATTTTATCCACAAAAACACTGAACACTGTCAGCGCCTGTTCAATATTTCACAGCATCACATGGTCAGAGCCACGTGAGGATCCACGCTCCACTGATCACACGTGCACGCTCGTGTGTGCACGCTCACACATGCACGCTCACACATGCACGCTCATGTGGGGAGGGGGGAGGACAGATGGGGAAAACAAGAAGCAAAGAGCAAACAAATCTAAAACATGCTAATGTGTGACTGAGATAAGAAGAAGAAGAAGAAGAAGAAGAAGAAGAAGAAGAAGAAGAAGATGATATCAGAGCACAAAGTGGACCATGGACCAGTCGTGCTTCCTTGGAGACATGGCAGAGCAGCACAACTCAAAACTGCAGAAGATCTGGAGATGGAGATGGACAGAATGTGATGAAGGGGGATGGTGGGGGCCATCCGTGGTTCATGATCATCTCAGAACAGGAAATCCACAGAAAAACACCAGAAATATTAAGATGAATATAAATGTTTATTCATATTAATAAAAGTACAAAAGACAGAGACAGAATACAATGGATCAGAAGAGACTAAGTCCAGGAGAATATAAAGTGTCCAACCAGAACCAGAGCAGAGTCCAGGGAATAGACCAGATCAAGGATCTGCACTAGACCAGGTTCAGGACCAGGTTCAGGACCAGGTTCAGGACCAGGTTCAGGACCAGGTTCAGGACCAGGTTCAGGACCAGGTTCAGGACCTGGTCTAGACCTGCCACAGTTCTAGAGTCAAAGTAAATCACAGAGAAAGAGTTCTATTTATAGCATCAGATCCACAAACACTTCAGGCCACGGCACGTGAACGCTCACGTGCACTCTCTCACACACGTGCACTCTCTCACACACGTGCACTCTCTCACACACGTGCACTCTCTCACACACGTGCACTCTCTCACACACGTGCACAGACCCGGGGCACGGGGGAGGGGAGGGACAATAACCCTGACAAGAGGAGGAGCTTTACTGAGTCACACACAACACACCAGGACTAAACCAGAACTAAACCAGGTCTGAACCAGGACTACACCAGGTCTGAACTAGGACTACACCAGGACTAAACCAGGTCTGAACCAGGACTACACCAGGTCTGAACTAGGACTACACCAGGTCTGAACCAGGACTAAACCAGAACTAAACCAGGTCTGAACCAGGACTACACCAGGTCTGAACTAGGACTACACCAGGACTAACCCAGGACTAAACCAGAACTAAACCAGGTCTGAACCAGGACTACACCAGGTCTGAACTAGGACTACACCAGGACTAAACCAGGACTACACCAGGACTACACCAGGACTACACCAGGACTAAACCAGGACTAAACCAGGACTACACCAGGACTAAACCAGGACTACACCAGGACTACACCAGGTCTGAACCAGGACTACACCAGGACTAAACCAGGACTACACCAGGACTAAACCAGGACTACACCAGGACTAAACCAGGTCTGAACCAGGACTACACCAGGACTACACCAGGTCTGAACCAGGACTACACCAGGACTAAACCAGAACTAAACCAGGTCTGAACTAGGACTACACCAGGACTACACCAGGTCTGAACCAGAAATATCAGATGTGAGCCAAGACTAAACCAGGACTAAACCAGAACTAAACCAGGGTTACACCAGGTCTGAACCAGGACTACACCAGGACTAAACCAGGACTAAACCAGGACTGAACCAAGATCAGTTTTTCAGTATAAAACTTCTCTAAAAGTTCTGTTCTTTGTTTCAGATTCCTGTTTTTGTGTCATTTTCAAATTGTTAATTGCTATGGCAACAGTCCTCTTTTTTTTATCTTTCTGAAACCCCATGGCTACCAGGTCCAAACCAGGAGCAGGACCACAGCTGCACAGTGGTTTGAGGCTAGAATAAACCAGGACCAAACTGGGATTAAACCAGAACCAGACTGGGATTAAACCAGAACCAAACTGGGATTAAACCAGAACCAAACTGGGATTAAACCAGAACCAAACTGGGATTAAACCAAAACCAAACTGGGATTAAATCAGGACCAAACTGGGATTAAATCAGGACCAAACTGGGATTAAACCAGAACCAAACTGGGATTAAACCAGAACCAAACTGGGATTAAACCAGAACCAAACTGGGATTAAACCAAAACCAAACTGGGATTAAACCAGAACCAAACTGGGATTAAACCAAAACCAAACTGGGATTAAATCAGCCTTTGGAGTTGGACTGCTTGGTTTCAGAGGAGATCTTGTCTAAAAAAAAGTGTTTTAAAATGTCCATTACCAACCAGAACCAAGATCAGAACCAAGACCTGAACCAAAATGAAACCAAGCCAGGTTTGGACCAGGATCAAAACGAGACCAAATCAAGTATGAACCAGCAGCAAAATAAAGATCTCAACAAGAACCACAAGAATCAACGACTCAAACCAGCTCGAGCTAAAACCCAGGAGAAAATCCAGACCAGAGTTCCACCCGGGGTCCAGACCCATCAGAACCATCAGAACCATCAGAACCACATCCAGGACCAAACACAGGAGACTTTCTGCAGTTTTATCTACAATCCCAGAACCGGAGCAGTGCTGGGCCGGACCAAGTCCTCCTGGGGTAAGACGGGACTAAACCAGGACTAAACCAGGACTAGACCAGGACTAGACCAGGACTAAACCAGGACTAAACCAGGACTAGACCAGGACTAAACCAGGTCTAAACAAGGACTAAACCAGGACTAAACCAGGACTAAACCAGGACTAGACCAGGACTAAACAATGACTAAACCAGGACTAAACCAGGACTAAACCAGGACTAAACCAGGACTAAACCTGGACTAAACCAGGACTAGACCAGGACTAAACCAGGTCTAAACAAGGACTAAACCAGGACTAAACCAGGACTAAACCAGGACTAGACCAGGACTAAACCAGGTCTAAACCAGGTCTAAACAAGGACTAAACCAGAACTAAACCAGGACTAAACCAGGACTAAACAAGGACTAAACAAGGACTAAACCAGGACTAAACCAAGACTAAACAAGGACTAAACAAGGACTAAACAAGGACTAAACCAGGACTAAACCTGGACTAAACCAGGACTAAACCAGGACTAAACCAGGACTAAACCAAGACTAAACCAGGACTAAACCAGGACGGACTAAACCAGGACTAAACCAGGACTAAACCAGGACTAAACCAGGACTAAACCAAGACTAAACCAGGACTAAACCAGGACGGACTAAACCAGGACGGACTAAACCAGGACTAAACCAGGACTAAACCAGGACTAAACCAGGACTAAACCAGGACTAAACCAGGACTAAACCAGGACTAAACTAGGACTAAACCAGAAATTAACCAAAACTAAATCCAGTCTTGTTGAGTAAAGTTCATAGTTGCTTTATTGTTGAAAAACCATATGTACATGTGCACAGAGTGAATTCGAAATGTTGTTTCCCGCTAACCAGGCAGGACAGTGATAGAGCGGCTGGGGGAGGGGCCACGTACATGTGCACCGCCGACTCGGAGATACAGAGTGGAAAAGATGCAATACAATCAATACAATTATTCACAACATGTAATGACAGAAAACAATTGGACAAGTAACATACAGTGTTTTTTTCTTTCGCGACAAGGAAGGGTGTGGGGCAAGGGAGCAGATCAGAAATCAATGAAATTGATTGAAAACTGAAAGTAGAAGCAGACATCCTAAAAACAGACAGGGCAGCATTACTTAATACATGTGTGTGAGCCGAATGGAATGTCTTGTGTTGTTTTGTAGAGTCTGAGTCTGATACATTTTAGAACCCAGGCGAACAGACAATTTGCCAGAACCCTGGTTTCTGGTTTCTGTCAGGTCCCCACACCCTGCAGGTCTGTGCGACTCGCAACCCCCCCCCCCCCCCCCCGCACGTATGTTAATGAATACGGACTGAGCCACTGTTCCAAATCCATTTATCCGCCATGTTATCTAGCGCCAGGAGGATCCCACAGATGGATAAAGCGTAGGGACCTAGTCTGGTTAACACCTGACCATATCACAAGTGAGATATGGGTCTGGAAACTCGCTTCGAAAAATCCCGTAGCGGAGGTGTGGTTAGCGATTGCCAATGGCCGTTTATTGGGCGTTATGAATGTCTATCATTGAGCGTATACGTAAGTCCAGAGCCAATCATGTCAGTTGTCAGTTCAAGCTTCCGTTTGTCATGTAGTACGCGTCACCGTCTTTCCACCCCTCCCCCGCTCTCTGATTGGGGACCTAAATCTGGGACTCTCGCTTGGACGAGTTTCCAGGCCGCCTTCCAGTTCGAAACGAACGGAAGCGGCCTGGGAATTCCCAGGCTAGTAGGGACCAGCTTTATCCAATTCATGATTTAGGATTTGAAAAATCTGTTCCAAAAGGAGAAAAAAGACAAGACGAGAGAAATAAAACACCAAACAGAGCAAAGATAAGGGAGGAAGAGAAAAGTGTGTCCGCTCCTCATGACATCTAGGAGTGAAAAAAAACAAACAGCCCAGAACAGAACCCAGGCTTGTGTGGATCTACAGTAAATGCACAGTTAAAGTGTTTAAAGGGAGATTTAAATGGACCAGTGTCTGTCTGGACTTTTCTTATTTTAAAACATTATTGAAGCGCTGCAGTCAGAAGAGGAGCCATTGATATGTAAAAAGAGTTTCCCGTTCTTATTACTGCTCGTGTACAGAGGGCTACACTTCATCCCACTCCCTGAAAACACGCTGAATAGAAGTTTTTCTGTGAACCTTTCCCCCTTGAAATTGCATCAAACACACACACAAACCCTGCAGATATAGGCTGATTCTTCCCTCAGACTGAAAAAATTCTGTTCCTAGACCCGTTTCTCTCTGGCGCCAATATATAATTCCATTCTCAAACTGAAATCAAAACAAACAAAGGAAACAACAGGGCAGCAGGTCAGGTCCAGAGGAGTGAAAACAGCCATTAGGGTTTGAATGGGTGTGCTAAACTAGACGCCAGAGAGAAACGGGTAATACAAAAGACAGAAACCCAAAACAAAGAGGTGGGATAGTTTCAGAATAATGTCAGTGTAGTGAGCTCCTCCCTGCAGCGAGATATAAGCAGTGTCCTTCAGCTCTAACCAGAACTGACGAAGCAACTCGGACGAGCTGCGAAACGTTTTCGACCAAATAAACTTTGTCCAGTTGACAAATTGAACTTCTCCTTTTCTCACAGCCACAAGGGAAGTTACTTGGACACGGGAGCTCACACAAAGAGCAGAAAATATGAATGCTAATAATAAATTCTAAAGCAGCAAAAATGGCAAGAGAGAGGTGTCAGTAAGGTATAATTATATAAATGTCTATGCACTGGGGTCTCTTCCTTCCTCTTCCTCCTGAAGTCAAGAGGAGAGGAATCAAGGAGAAGGATGCAAGGAAAGAGAAATGAGACACGGCCCTAGTCTTAGCTTGGTGTTAGCCTAGTGTTAGCTGTTAGGTATTTGTTTAACCCTGATGCCCTCCCTTTGTCTGCAGGGAAGATCCTGCTCTTCTACCTGGTCTTCTACTCGCTGCTGTCGGCCATGTTCTGCTTCACTTTGTGGATGGTCCTCCTCACACTGGACCCAGACACGCCTAAATACAGCCACCTGCTCCAGAACCCAGGTGAGAACGCAACCAGGACTAAACCAGGACTATACCAGGACTATACCAGGACTAAACCAGCACTACACCAGGACTATACCAGGACTAAACCAGCACTACACCAGGACTATACCAGGACTAAACCAGCACTACACCAGGACTAAACCAGGACTATACCAGCACTACACCAGGACTAAACCAGGACTACACCAGGACTAAACTAGGACTATACCAGCACTACACCAGGACTAAACTAGGACTATACCAGCACTACACCAGGACTACACTAGGACTGAACCAAGGATGATAGTTATGCCAGCAAATTAAATCTGTCCAAACCTGGTGAGATCTCACTGATGATGGTCACATCTTTATATAGCACTTTTCCTTCAAGGCACCCAGAGCGCTTTACAACAACACATTCACACACCAGTGTACGCAGACACTGGGGGCGAGGTGGGTGCCCATCCATCCATTTTCTCATGCTTATTTGGGGCCGGGTCGTGGGGGCAACAGTCTAAGCAGGGACTCCCAGACTTCCTTCACTCCAGACACTTTCTCCAGCTCCTCCGGGGGGACTCCAAGGTGTTCCCAGGCCAGCCGGGAGACATAGTCCCTCCAGCGTGTCCTGGGTCTTCTCTGGGGCCTCCGCCTGGTGGGACGTGCCTGGAACACCTCCCGAGGGAGGCGTCCAGGAGGCGTCCGGAACAGACGCCTGAGCCAAACTCCCATGCACCCTCGAGCACCCGATGGAGTGTATAGAGCTGGTCCAGTGTTCCGTGGCCGGGACGAAAACCACACTGCTCCTCCTGGATCTGAGGTTCTCCTCTCCAGTACAGACCTTACCAGGGAGGCTGAGGAGTGTGATTCCCCTGTAGTTGGAACACATCCTCCAGTCCCCCTTCTTTAACAGAGGGACCACCAGTCCAGAGGTACTGTCCCCAACCGCCACGCGATGTTGCAGAGACGTGTCAGCCAAGACAGCTCCACAACATCCAGACACTTAAGATACTCAGGACGGATCTTATCCACCCCCGGGGCCATCGAGGAGCTTTCCAACCACCTCAGTGACTTCAGCCAGGGTGATGAACGAGTCCGCCTCCGAGTCCTCAGCCTCTGCTTCCTCTGCAGAAGTCATGATGATGGGATTGGGGCCCTCCAATAGTACTCCTCCAGTACTCCTCCGAACTCCTCCCAACCTCAAGTTTTTGCTTCTGCGACCGCCCAGGCTGCAGCACGCTTGCCCAGCCCCTTATGGATCCTTCTGCGGGTGGTGGGTCAACAGGAGGATGGTTGCTCCTTCGGGCTGTCGGCCGGGCCTCATGAGGGAAGGCCACCAGACGCTTGCCATCGAGCACCCACCCAAGGCCAGGTTCCAGGGTGGAGCTCCGGTAATGCCAATCCGGGCAACGTGACTATACCTTGCCTTGCTATATTACTTTCATAAGGGCTTCTAAACCACTCTTCTGACCCGTCCCCCAGGAC
>JAVJIX010000448.1:17500-107500 GCA_036785185.1 Paratrypauchen microcephalus
ACGGGGAGCCAGTGGAGCTTGTGGAGGACAGGGGTGATGTGTTCACGTGAGTGGGTGTGGGTGAGGAGCCGGGCAGCGGAGTTCTGAATGTACTGTAGTCTGTTGAGGGTTTTGGATGGTGTACCGTAGAGGATGCTATTGCAGTAGTCAATTCTGGATGTGATAAATTCGTGTATGAGAGTTTCAGCGGCAGAGAAGGTGAGTGATGGGCGGAGACGGGCTATGTTTTTGAGGTGAAAGAATGCAGTCCGGGTTATGAATCTGACGTGGGGTTCAAATGAAAGAGTGGGGTCGAGGAGCACACCGAGGTTACGGATGAGTGGGGATGGAGAGAGTGTGGTGTTGTCGAAGTGCAGGGTGAAGTGTTGTGAGGATTTGGTGAAGTTGTGTGGACCGATGATGATAAAGTCTGTTTTGTCGCTGTTTAGTTTAAGGAAGTTGTGGTTCATCCAGTTTTTGATGTCTGTTAGGCAGTGGGTGAGAGTGGAGTGGATGCTGGGGTTGATGGATGTTGTGGAGATGTAAAGTTGGATGTCGTCAGCGTAGCAGTGAAAGTGGAGACCGTGACGACGAATGATGTTGCCGAGGGGAAGGATGTAGAGAATGAAGAGGAGAGGACCAAGCACCAAACCCTGGGGGACTCCCTGCTGCAGGGGGGCTATGGAGGAGGAGCAATGGTTTATGTGTATGAACTGTTGCCGGTTTGTGAGGTAGGACTGGAGCCAGAAGAGAACGGAGCCGGTGATGTTGAGTGAGTTTTTGAGGCGGGACAGGAGGATGGAGTGGCTGATTGTGTCGAAGGCTGCAGTGAGGTCCAAGCGGATGAGGATGGAGAGGTGGCCGGAGTCGGAGGAGAGGAGGAGGTCGTTTGTGATTTTGAGCAGAGCTGTTTCGGTGCTATGTTTAGGACGGAAGCCGGACTGGAAGGGTTCGTAGAGACTGTTGGAAGTTAGGTGGGTTTGGAGTTGGGCGGCGACGACACGTTCCAGAATTTTAGACAGAAAGGGGAGGTTGGATATGGGACGGAAATTTGCACAGTTGTCAGGGTCAAGGTTGGGTTTTTTGAGGATGGGGGTGATAGCAGCCAACTTGAGAGACTGTGGGACAGAACCGGAGGAGAGGGAGGAATTTATGATTTGGGTGATCAGTGGAGAGTGCAGGAAGACAGGCTTTGACAAAAGGAGAGGGAATGGGATCCAGGGAGCATGTGGAAGTTTTAATGCCGGAAAAAAGTTTTATCAGGTGAGCAGGGGAAATGGGTGAGAAGTGAGAGAGCTGTTGGTGGGGCGGAGGAGGATCAGGTGGTGCAGTGTGGGAGGAGGAGAGGTCTATTGAACTGTAAATGGAATCTATTTTAGACTGAAAGAAGGATTGAAATTGGTTGCATTTGTCAGTGGTGAAGGAAGATGAGGTGTTGTTGTTGGGCTTTAGGAGTGTGTTTATTGTGGAAAAGAGAGCTTTGGGGTTATTGGAGCCGGAATGGATGAGGTTGGAGTAATAGTTGCACCGGGCGGAGTTTAGTGTGTCTTTGTATTGCTGTGTGTAGTCTATGTAGAACTGGTGATGGACAGTTAAACCAGATTTCTTGTGCAGTCTCTCAAGCTGGCGCTTACAGGACTTCATTTGATGGAGCTCAGGGGTGTACCAGGGGGCAGTATGGGTGAAGGAGACGGTTTTAGTTTTGGTGGGGGCCAGTTTGTCAAGACAGGAGGAGAGGGTGTTGTTGTAGTGAGTGACAAGTTCGGAAGGGTTTTCAGACAGAGGTGGAGGGGAAGTAGCCAGTTTGGAGGAGAGAAGAACAGAAAGAGCAGGAGTGTCAATGGATTTTAGATTTCTGAAAGTTATTGTACGTTTTGCTTTATGGGCTGTGAGGGGGATATGTGTGTTGAAGGTTATGGCAAGGTGGTCAGATATGCAGAGGTTATGGCTGGAGAGATTGTTTATTGTGGGACCGGTGGAGCAAACCAGATCAAGAATGTGACCGCGAGTGTGAGTGGGGAAATTGACATGTTGAGTGATGGTGAAGCATTGAAGAAGGTCCATGAATTCAGCAGCGGGTTTGGAGTTGACATTGTCAATGTGGAAATTAAAGTCACCAAGCAGAAGGATGGAGGATGATATGGCATTTAACCGAGTCAAAAAGTCTGTGAGGTCTGGAAGGAATGAGGGATTGGGCTTCGGGGGGCGGTAAATAACAGCAGTTATTAGTGGAGATGGACCCCTGTCCTCCTCACTCCTCCTCTCTCCTCTGCCCTCTCCTCCTCTCCTCTCCCCTCTCCTCCTCTCTCCTCCTCTCTCCTCTGCCCTCTCCTCCTCTCTCCTCCTCTCTCCTCCTCTCTCCTCTGCCCTCTCCTCCTCTCCTCCTCTCCCCTCTCCTCCTCTCCTCCTCCTCTCCTCTCCTCTGCCATCTCCTCCTCTCTCCTCCTCTCTCCTCCTCTCCTCCTCTCTCCTCTCCCCTGTCCTCCTCTCTCCTCCTCTCCTCTCCCCTCTCCTCCTCTCCCCTCTCCTCCTCTCCTCCTCCTCTCCTCTCCCCTCTCCTCCTCTCCCCTCTCCTCCTCTCTCCTTCTCTCCTCCTCTCCTCCTCTCTCCTCTCCTCCCCTCTCCTCCTCTCCTCCTCTCCTCCTCTTCACCTCTCCTCTCTCCTCTCTCCTCCTCTCTCCTCCTCTCTCCTCTCTCCTATCCTCTCTCCTTCTCTCCTCCTCTCTCCTCCTCTCTCCTCCTCTCTCCTCCTCTCTCCTCTCTCCTCTCCTCTCTCCTCCTCTCCTTTCTCCTCTCTCCTCTCCTCCCTCCTCTCCTCCCCTCTCCTCCTCTCTCCTCCTCTCTCCTCCTCTCTCCTCCTCTCTCCTCTCTCCTCTCCTCTCTCCTCCTCTCCTCTCTCCTCTCTCCTCTCTCCTCTCCTCCCCTCTCCTCCCCTCTCCTCCTCTCTCCTCCTCTCTCCTCTCTCCTCTCCTCTCCTTCTCTCTCCTTTCCTCCTCTCTCCTCCTCTCTCCTCTCTCCTGTCCTCTCTCCTCCTCTCTCCTCCTCTCTCCTCCTCTCTCCTCTCTCCTCTCCTCTCTCCTCCTCTCCTCTCCTCCCCTCTCCTCCTCTCCTCCTCTCCTCCTCTCCTCCTCTCCTCCTCTCCTCCTCTCCTCTCTCCTCTCTCCTCTCTCCTCTCCTCTCTCCTCCTCTCCTCTCTCCTCTCCTCCCCTCTCCTCCCCTCTCCTCCTCTCCTCCTCTCCTCTCTCCTCTCTCCTCCTCTCCTCTCCTCCCCTCTCCTCCTCTCCTCTCTCCTCTCCTCTCTCCTCTCTCCTCCTCTCTCCTCCTCTCCTCCTCTCCTCTCTCCTCTCTCCTCCTCTCCTCTCCTCCCCTCTCCTCCTCTCCTCTCTCCTCTCTCCTCCTCTCTCCTCCTCTCTCCTCTCCTCTCTCCTCCTCTCCTCTCTCCTCTCCTCCTCTCCTCTCTCCTCTCCTCCTCTCTCCTCCTCTCTCCCCTCTCCTCCTCTCTCCTCCTCTCTCCTCTCTCCTCCTCTCTCCTCCTCTCCTCTCTCCTCTCTCCTCCTCTCCTCTCCTCCCCTCTCCTCCTCTCCTCTCTCCTCTCTCCTCCCCTCTCCTCCTCTCCTCTCTCCTCTCCCCTCTCTCCTCCTCTCTCCTCCTCTCCTCCTCTCCTCTCTCCTCTCTCCTCCTCTCCTCTCCTCCCCTCTCCTCCTCTCCTCTCTCCTCTCTCCTCCTCTCTCCTCCTCTCTCCTCTCCTCTCTCCTCCTCTCCTCTCTCCTCTCCTCCTCTCCTCTCTCCTCTCCTCCTCTCTCCTCCTCTCTCCCCTCTCCTCCTCTCTCCTCCTCTCTCCTCTCTCCTCCTCTCTCCTCCTCTCTCCTCTCCTCCTCTCCTCTCTCCTCTCCTCTCCTCCCCTCTCCTCCCCTCTCCTCCTCTCTCCTCTCCTCTCTCCTCCTCTCCTCTCTCCTCTCCTCCTCTCCTCTCTCCTCTCCTCCTCTCTCCTCCTCTCTCCCCTCTCCTCCTCTCTCCTCCTCTCTCCTCTCTCCTCCTCTCTCCTCCTCTCTCCTCTCCTCCTCCTCTCCTCTCCTCCTCTCCTCCTCTCCTCCCCTCTCCTCCTCTCCTCCTCTCCTCCTCTCCTCTCTCCTCTCCTCCCCTCTCCTCCTCTCCTCCTCTCCTCTCCTCCCCTCTCCTCCTCTCCTCTCTCCTCTCCTCCCCTCTCCTCCCCTCTCCTCCTCTCCTCCTCTCTCCTCTCTCCTCTCTCCTCCTCTCCTCCCCTCTCCTCCTCTCCTCTCTCCTCTCTCCTCCTCTCTCCTCTCCTCTCTCCTCCTCTCCTCTCTCCTCTCCTCCTCTCCTCTCTCCTCTCCTCCTCTCTCCTCCTCTCTCCCCTCTCCTCCTCTCTCCTCCTCTCCTCTCTCCTCCTCTCTCCTCCTCTCTCCTCTCCTCCTCTCCTCTCTCCTCTCCTCTCCTCCCCTCTCCTCCCCTCTCCTCCTCTCCTCTCTCCTCTCTCCTCTCTCCTCCTCTCCTCTCCTCCCCTCTCCTCCTCTCTCTTGTTTTGTTTGTTTTGTCTTTCATTGACTCCTCCCTCCTCTCTTTCAGTCTCAGTACGTTCAGCCGTTAGTCGCCGTGAAGCTCCTCCCCTCTCGCCGCGATGTGGGCGTGTCTCTGTCCATCACCTGTCGGGTTGAAGGCAGCAGCATCAAGAACCAGAACTTTAGAGACCGGAACCAGGGACGGGTCTCCTTTAAAGTCCAGATCACTCAGTAGAGCAAGAACTAAACCTGGACTAAACCTGGACTAAACCTGGACTAAACCTGGACTAAACCTGGACTAAACCTGGACTAAACCTGGACTGAAACAGGACTAAACCTGGACTAAACCTGGACTAAACCTGGACTAAACCTGGACTAAACCTGGACTGAAACAGGACTAAACCTGGACTAAACCTGGACTAAACCTGGACTGAACCTGGACTAAACCTGGACTAAACCTGGACTAAACCTGGACTGAAACAGGACTAAACCTGGACTAAACCTGGACTAAACCTGGACTAAACCTGGACTAAACCTGGACTGAAACAGGACTAAACCTGGACTAAACCTGGACTAAACCTGGACTAAACCTGGACTGAAACAGGACTAAACCTGGACTAAACCTGGACTAAACCTGGACTAAACCTGGACTAAACCTGGACTGAAACAGGACTAAACCAGGACTAAACTTGGATTGAACCAGGACTAAACCAGGACCAAACCTGTACTAAACCTGTACTAAACCTGTACTAAACCGGAACTAAACCGGAACTAAACCTGGACTAAACCTGGTCTAAACTTGGTCTAAACTTGGTCTAAATCTGAACTAAACCTGGACTAAACCTGGAGTAAACCTGGACTAAACCTGGACTGAAACAGGACTAAACCTGGACTAAACCTGGACTAAACCTGGACTAAACCTGGACTAAACCTGGACTAAACCTGGACTGAAACAGGACTAAACCTGGACTAAACCAGGACTGAACCAGGACTAAACCTGGACTAAACCTGGACTGAAACAGGACTAAACCTGGACTAAACCTGGACTAAACCTGGACTAAACCTGGACTAAACCTGGACTAAACCTGGACTGAAACAGGACTAAACCAGGACTAAACTTGGATTGAACCAGGACTAAACCAGGACCAAACCTGTACTAAACCTGTACTAAACCGGAACTAAACCGGAACTAAACCTGGACTAAACCTGGTCTAAACTTGGTCTAAACTTGGTCTAAATCTGAACTAAACCTGGACTAAACCTGGAGTAAACCTGGACTAAACCTGGACTGAAACAGGACTAAACCTGGACTAAACCTGGACTAATCCTGGACTAAACCTGGACTAATCCTGGACTAAACCTGGACTGAACCAGGACTAAACCAGGACTAAACCAGGACTGAACCAGGACTGAACCAGGACTGAACCTGGACTAAACCTGGACTAAACTTGGATTGAACCAGGACTAAACCAGGACCAAACCTGTACTAAACCTGTACTAAACCTGTACTAAACGTGGACTAAACCAGGACTAAACCAGGACTAAACCTGGACTAAACCTGGACTAAACCGGAACTAAACCGGAACTAAACCTGGACTAAACCTGGTCTAAACCTGGTCTAAACTTGGTCTAAACTTGGTCTAAATCTGAACTAAACCTGGACTAAACCTGGACTAAACTTGGTCTAAACTTGGATTAAAGTTAGACTAAACTTGGACTAAACATGGAGTAAAGGACTAAAGAGTCAATATTTGGTTGTTGTTTTTTAAAAATCGTTGTCACATAAAGAATCGTACACAAAAAAGAATCGTACATGATTCTTTACACAATTCGGGTCATGGTCTGACCTGGAGCAGTGTGTTAGCATTAGCCTGTTAGCCTTTAGCCTTTAGCCTTTAGCCTGTTAGCCTGTTAGCCGTTAGTCTGTTAGCTGTTAGCCGTTAGCCTGGGCTAAATCCACGCACAGCTGTTCACTGGTGCCATCTGGGTTAGGGTTGGGGGTTGGGGGTTGGTAATATTATTGTCTGGACCTGTTTATTTAATCAAAATCACAACTGTCTGAAAAAGTGATTCATGTAAAGAAAGATCTTTTTTATTCAGAAGTTCACATGATTTTATTTATTAATTAATCATTGCATTTATATGGCACCTTTCAAGACACCCAAAGAGCTTTACCGTTCCTTGTTTCAGTTCCTTGTTTCAGTTCCTTGTTTCAGTTCCTTGTTTCAGTTCCTTGTTTCAGTTCCTTGTTTCAGTTCCTTGTTTCAGTTCCTTGTTCCTTCACTTCACACTTGGTGGAGGTAAACTGCTATTGTAGCCACAGCCGCCCTGGGGCAGACTGACAATCTGCACCATCGACCCCCCCGACCACCACCAACACTCACGCACACTCCACTTTCATACTTTGTTAGGGATTTTTCCTAATAAACATCAACATTTGTTAGCATTTGTTAAGCAGAGCCGCTCCTTCCAGGCCACACACTCAAATCTCAAAGAACACTTCCTCGTTGCCTCCTTTTATTTAGGATCACATGAAACGGAAAAACGCCAAGCCAAGCCTTACAACAACAGTTAATCTTTACCATGCACACATTCCTCACCAATCAATAATCACATTGATTGTTTGTTTAACCAGTCTTTGTCCTTATTTCATCCTGTGGTTTTACAACAGGAGATGAACCATTTTCTTTAACATACTTTCAACATTTTGTTTTATGCATTTATTTATTAAATGTCCAAAAGGCAAAAGACAAATATAAAAATCTATTTAAAATATATTGTATTAAAAAATATTATTTTCAACACATTATTCAAACTGTTATTGTGTCAGTCTGACGCTAGAGGGAGCTGTTGTACACTCTGTGTCCACTGGGACCTAACCAGGTCTAAAACTGGTCCTGGTCCTGGTCCTGGTCCTGGTCCTGGTTTCACAGTTGTTTTCAAAGGGACAAACCCAGTGTGTCTTAACTGTACAAAACATAAATATTCTAAATATTCTGGTGCTGCTTATTTATTATTATAATTATAATTATAATTATAATTATAATTATAATTATAATAATAATTATTATTATTATTATTATTATTATTATTTTATTATTATTATTTTATTATTATTTTATTAGTGCTATGCAAATGAAGATGATGTTCACTGCAGCCTCAAAGGTGAAAATAAAATGTTTTAATTTAAAATTTACATTTTTTTCTGAAATTATTCAAACATTATCCTCTATTCTGACCCTCTGCTCCTCTGACCCTCTGACCCTCTGCTCCTCTGATCCTCTGACCCTCTGCTCCTCTGACCTCCTCTGATCCTCTGACCCTCTCTTCTGACCCTGTGCTCTTCTGACCCTCTCTTCTGACCCTGTGCTCTTCTGACCCTGTGCTCCTCTGACCCTCTCCTCCTCTGACCTCGCCTCCTCTGATCCTCTGACCCTCTCTTCTGACCCTGTGCTCTTCTGACTCTCTCTTCTGACCCTGTGCTCTTCTGACCCTCTCTTCTGACCCTGTGCTCTTCTGACCCTGTGCTCCTCTGACCTCGCCTCCTCTGATCCTCTGACCCTCTCTTCTGACCCTGTGCTCCTCTGACCCTCTTCTCCTCTGACCTCGCCTCCTCTGATCCTCTGACCCTCTCTTCTGACCCTGTGCTCTTCTGACCCTCTCTTCTGACCCTGTGCTCTTCTGACTCTCTCTTCTGACCCTGTGCTCTTCTGACCCTCTCTTCTGACCCTGTGCTCTTCTGACCCTCTCTTCTGACCCTGTGCTCTTCTGACCCTGTGCTCCTCTGACCCTCTCCTCCTCTGACCTCGCCTCCTCTGATCCTCTGACCCTCTCTTCTGACCCTGTGCTCTTCTGACTCTCTCTTCTGACCCTGTGCTCTTCTGACCCTCTCTTCTGACCCTGTGCTCTTCTGACCCTCTCTTCTGACCCTGTGCTCTTCTGACCCTGTGCTCCTCTGACCCTCTCCTCCTCTGACCTCGCCTCCTCTGATCCTCTGACCCTCTCTTCTGACCCTGTGCTCTTCTGACTCTCTCTTCTGACCCTGTGCTCTTCTGACCCTCTCTTCTGACCCTGTGCTCCTTCCACAGACGTAAACTCAGACCAGACTTTTGAAAAAGGGTTTAATTTATAACATTACAATCACAACTCAAACAACAGAAATATCCATTTAAAGCCACAGTATGGAACTTTATAGCCAAAAAGACTCCAGTAAAAGCATGTTTTTGTTTTCTTTATTGTTTTGTTTATTGTATGTACTCTGAGGGCTTGCATCTCCACAAACCTGACTGTTATTTGGCCTTGAGGAGGGCCTCCTTCGTTTACCTAGAAACGTGATCAAAGGAGAAGTTCAATTTGTCAACTGGACAAAGTTTGTTTGGTTGAAAACGTTTCGCCGCTCATCCGAGAGGCTTACGTTTACCTAGAAACGTTGTTCCTTTTGCTATAATCTTCACCATTATGACATCAAACCTATATGTCCTACTTTTTATTTCCATGGAAACCTGCAGGTGCCAAAGTTACAAAGTGTGTCTTTAAATAAATGTGTTGAGTGAAGAATCCCTCAGTCGTCCGTAAAATCCATGATTAAAAACAAACTTTGACAAATTGAATTTCTCCTTTTATCATAAATGTGTTGAGTATTTTACAGACAGCAACTCAGTTTGGACTAAAGGGGATGGTCCAGACTCCAGGGTTAAGGGTTAGGGGATGGTCCAGTCTCAAGGGTTAAGGGTTAAGGGTTAGGGGATGGTCCAGACTCCAGGGTTAAGGGTTAAGGGTTAGGGGATGGTCCAGACTCCAGGGTTAAGGGTTAGGGGATGGTGCAGTCTCCAGGGTTAAGGGTTAGGGGATGGTGCAGTCTCCAGGGTTAAGGGTTAGGGTTAGGGGATGGTCCAGACTCCAGGGTTAAGGGTTAGGGGATGGTGCAGTCTCCAGGGTTAAGGGTTAGGGGATGGTGCAGTCTCCAGGGTTAAGGGTTAGGGGATGGTCCAGTCTCCAGGGTTAAGGGTTAGGGGATGGTGCAGTCTCCAGGGTTAAGGGTTAGGGGATGGTGCAGTCTCCAGGGTTAAGGGTTAGGGGATGGTGCAGTCTCCAGGGTTAAGGGTTAGGGTTAGGGGATGGTGCAGTCTCCAGGGTTAAGGGTTAAGGGATGGTCCAGTCTCCAGGATTAAGGGTTAAGGGATGGTCCAGACTCCAGGGTTAAGGGTTAGGGGATGGTCCAGACTTCAGGGTTAAGGGTTAGGGTTAGGGAATGGTCCTGTCTCCAGGGCTAAGGGATAGGGGATTGTCCAGACTCCAGATTTAGGGGATAGGGTTAGGGGATGGTCCAGACTTCAGGGTTAAGGGTTAGGGTTAGGGGATGGTCCAGACTTCAGGGTTAAGGGTTAGGGGATGATCCAGTCTCAAGGGTTAAAGGTTAGGGAATGGTCCAATCTCCAGGGTAAAGGGATAGGGGATTGTCCAGACTCCAGGTTTAGGGGTTAGGGTTAGGGGATTGTCCAGACTCCAGGTTTAGGGGTTAGGGTTAGGGGATGGTCCAGACTTCAGGGTTAAGGGATAGGGGATTGTCCAGACTTCAGGTTTAGGTGTTAGGGTTAGGGGATGGTCCAGACTTCAGGGTTAAGGGTTAGGGTTAGGGGATGGTCTAGACTCCAGGGTTAAGGGTTAGGGTTAGGGGATGGTCCAGTCTCCCATATCGTGCAGCTTCAAATGAAGCTGGAGCCTGATTGATCTGTTCTTAATGTCCAGATATGGATTTGGAACAAAATGTTGAATGCCAAACCCCAGGATCATGTAGACCGGGTTCAAAGGTCAAAGGTCAGCGTGAGGAGCCTGATAGCAGCAGTTACAGAGAGAGGGGCCACACTTTTTACACACAAAGTGAACTGGAACCAGAGTCCATGGAGCTCAATCATGCCCATGAACACTTCCTGTTTGGAATGCAGCAGCTAGCTCATTAGCCAGTACATTAGCTAGCGTGATAGCTAACGCTTTCGCTCTGTCTGAGATGGAAACAGGAAACAGTCTGAACCCTTGAAGAGGACACAGTTCCTCTAAGGGGACATGGAGTCACTTACACTTTTACATGAAGCAGAAATACAAATACATTAAAGGCAGTAGGCATCATTAAAGGGGCGGCAGTAGTTCAGTTGGTCGAGCGTTTGTCCGCTGATCCAGAGGTTGGCGGTTCAAATCCCACTCTTGACATAAGAAACATCAGTGATTGAGCGGTCAGATCCACTGACCCACAGGTTGGTGGTACGATTCCAGCTCCCACAGATGAATGCTGCTGTTGTGTCCTTGGGCAAGACACTTAACCCACCTCACCCCCAGTGCCTGCGTACACTGGTGTGTGAGTGGTTCCTTGTTGTAACATTAAATACTTATATTCATTTCATCAGGGGTATCCGAACTATGGCCCAAGGACCAAATGTGGCCCTACTGTTGAAACATACTATTTACTGCTAGTTTTAAATGGTCTACCAAATGGTCGAACCCTAACCCCAACCAAATGGTCAAAGGTTCTGAGTCTGTGGTAGCACTTTCAAACCTCAGATAAAAAATACTTTTTGGAATGATTCACGTTATACAGTCTACAGTCCTGGTGCCTCTACAGTTCTCTGTAGGTTCTCTGGACACCCCTGAATTACATCAAGTCATAAATTATTCAACCAAGACCTGGTTTAGTAATGGTAGGGTTAGTCTAACCCTAGTCTTGGTTCAGTCCTGGTTCAGTCCTGGTGTAGTCCTGGCTTAGTCCTGGTGTAATCCTGATTTAGTATTGGTTTAGTCCTAGTTTAGTCTCTTGACACAGACTCTGCAGCGGCTGATGAGGCGTTCAGGAAACAATGATTCGGTTTGAGGAACAGGTTTTCTGTAAAAAGAAAAAAAAAACACAACAGAAGATCAGGGGACTGTGCTGGAACTTCCCTCAGCTAGTGCATTCTCCTAGTGACCACCAGAGGCACCGTAAACTCCAAATGTAGAAAAGCCTCCGTTTGCTCCACCTGCAGCTGGAACCTGAGCACGTGAATCACGCCCTCTCCGCACCTCCTCACCATAAAAGGAGCATAGTGACTCATGAGTGAGATTTCCCTAAACATGAGGCAATAATCAGGGGGTTTGACAGAGACACGTGGGACAGAGGGACGGGGACGTTCCACGCAGCACCACACAGTCACATCAAAGACTTAAGGTTTCAGCCATACATCCATTGTCTTCCTCTTATCTGGGGCCGGATCACGGGGCAACAGTCTAAGCAGGGTCTCCCAGACTTCCTTCACCCTGGACACTTCCTCCAGCTCCTCCGGGGGGACCCCAAGGTGTTCCCAGGCCAGCCGGGAGACATAGTCCCTCCAGCGTGTCCTTGGTCTTCCCCGGGGCCTCTTCCCAGTGGGACGTGCCCGGAACACCTCCCGAGGGAGGCATCCCGAGCCACCTCAGCTGCTCCTCTTGACATGGAGGAGCGGCGGCTCTACTCCGAGCTCCTCCAGTGTGACTGAGCTCCTCACCCTATCTCTAAGGGAGCGCCCAGCCACTCTGTGGAGGAAACTCATTTCGGCCGCTTGTATCCGCGATCTTGTCCTTTCGGTCATTACCCAGAGCTCATGACCATAGGTCATGGTCATGGTCAAAAACAAGGTTTTACAAATAAATACAAACCTAAAAGTGACAACAATGACTCATCTGTTCATGTAATAATATTTCATCATATTTAGACCGTGCATCTTTGCAAATATAACCATAATAAAACTGTTTTCTCGCTGTTTCAAGAGTTTTCTTGCTATATTTTTAAATATTCCTATGATGTGTGTGCGGGGATGGCCCTGTTTATGCATATATACTAGTAGATACATGCACACTATTGTCTGAACGGGGGGCTATGAGTGCCCTCCCCGGGAGAGCGAAAGGACCAAGGAGCCAGCAGCCAGAGGCGCTTCAGCAGACAGAGCACAGATTTGGGATGTCACACATCAGACGCAGACCAGGTGCTGTTATTCTGCCAATAAATGTGCACATGAAACATCCAAACTCTGCTCACCAGTGAGTGCGCGGGCCTGGGTCTTATCTCTGTGGGTGTGTGTGTGTAGCCTTGTGAGAGTGCAGATGTCTGTCTCTTCCTCCTTATCTCCTGCTCTGTTGTCTGCGTGCCTCTCGGTTTTTCGTCATTTTTCTCCCTTTTGGAGCAGATTTTCCAAATTCCTAAAATATGGATGTGATCAGCCAGACCCTCAGCACAATTGATACTCTTTTTTTTCACGGAGGAGTGCCGCTCCGGGAGAAGCGGTGTGTCCGGACGGTACTTTTGTTGCTGGATATGCGAGGGACTCGTATAATGCGTGCCAAGTCGTATGTTTGGCACCAATGTACCTGGAGGATGTGGAGGATATTTACGTATTTGGATTTCTGATAGCTGGACATCTGTTAATTGGCCTGGGATTGTCCATGATCTATCGCAAAATTTGTAAGAGTCCCCCAAGCTGTCGGCAGCAATTTCGAGCCACTGTGAAGCCGTGGGAGATCTTGTGAAAGGATTACATCAGAAAGTGGCACAGGTTGAGGACCTTTTGGAAGGATTTCAACCGAAGGAAACATCTCGACGTTTGGATGCCATCACGGGCATGGTTACAGAACTGTGTAAAGCCAACGCAGCGCAGTCTGTGCGCCAAGAGGAACTAATGTGATCTTTCACAAATCTTCATGGGGATATGAAGATGGGGGTCTGGCAGAACCAGGGGCCCAGCTAAATTGCTCGCTCACCTGGATCTATAAAAATGTATTTCATCATGCTAAATTAATCCCTCTGTAAAAATCTGTCTCTTGCGAAAATCTATCTCCACGGTTATCTGTGTTTTGACTTATTTATTTATTTATTATTTATTTAATAGGGACAATGCATATTAATGAACATTTGCAGCATTGCAGTGTAAATATGCCAGATTATAGCAAGAATGCTAATTTCCATCTGTAGTCCCTAGGCAGGTGACACCACAGCAAAAACAATAAAACTTGGCTTCTCTGCAAGAACACTCCCAAGACCACAGATGTGGTTTGTTATCATGAACTCTACATAAACATGGCACACACTATTCGGACTATTCACACTGACATGATTAAGTAAAATGTTTCCCTGTCTTTTTAGAAAGGTTTGCTCTCTGCTCTTGGTTCAATCAATTTCATTGATTTCTGATCTGATCCCTGCCCCACCCTTCCTTCTTGTTCCCAAAGAAAAAAACACCATATGTTACCTGTCCAGTTGTTTTTCTGTCATTACATGTTGTGTATAATTGTCATTGATTGTATTGCATCTTTTCCACTTTGCATCTCCGAATCAGCGGCGCGCGCAAGCGCAGCGGCCCCTCCCCTACCCACTTTGTCACTGTGGGTAGGGGAGGGGCCGCTGGTTAGCGGGAAATGAAATTTCGAATTCACTCTATGTACATGTACATATGGTTGTTTTTCAACAATAAAGCAAATTATGAACTATGAACTATGAACTACCTCTGTGGGTGTGGGTGTGGGTCTTACCTCTGTGGGTGTGGGTGTGGGTCTTACCTCTGTGGGTGTGGGACTGGGTCTTACCTCTGTGGGTGTGGGTGTGGGTCTTACCTCTGTGGGTGTGGGTCTTACCTCTGTGGGTGTGGGTGTGGGTCTTACCTCTGTGGGTGTGGGTCTTACCTCTGTGGGTGTGGGTGTGGGCCTTACCTCTGTGGGTGTGGGTGTGGGTCTTACCTCTGTGGGTGTGGGTGTGGGTCTTACCTCTGTGGGTGTGGGTGTGGGCCTTACCTCTGTGGGTGTGCGTGTGGGTCTTACCTCTGTGGGTGTGGGTGTGGCTCTTACCTCTGTGGGTGTGGGTGTGGGTCTTACCTCTGTGGGTGTGGGTGTGGGTCTTACCTCTGTGGGTGTGGGACTGGGTCTTACCTCTGTGGGTGTGGGTGTGGGTCTTACCTCTGTGGGTGTGGGACTGGGTCGGGACAGGTACAGATATTATTGTGTTCTTTATACAGACAGAGAACAAGCTCTCATTTGCAAGACTTCCACGTTATACAAAAATGCAGAGAGAGTTTTAAGTTCGAGTCTGGTTCGGTCAGTAGGTTTCGTGTCATGCACAGACTTGGGCCACTCTGTGTGCTGGAGTTGCGTTTAGTCCCAGTGCTTCATTAAACCGAAGCCTTGCTCCTGTGCTGCGTCTGAGGGAAGAGTTTTCCCTCAGGTCTGGTCATTATTTCATCCTCTGTGTTGGTCACAGCCACAGACTGTGACCGTTAGAAGTCGGTGGTCACAGGACTGCGGGAAAACCCTATGCTGCACCGGGAAAGTGCATGCGGTTTTAAATGTCTAATATTGTAGAGAATAATTTGTGGAATAAACAGCCCTTCTCTGTGTTTTGAGCAACCTCTTAAATGCACAAATCTGAATGTAATTCTTCTATATCCATGAATTTTCCTATCAAACATTTCTTGATCAAACATTTCCTCAAACTCTCTTCACTTCTGCTCCTCTCCACGAGGGTCGCTTTTTCCCCATGTCTCCAGACTTTGGGCAGAGCGTAAGACCATAAAGATAAGTAAAGTGTGGCGCTTAGTAGGAGTCTCATAAATCCTGACGCAATGATTTGTGCACAAGCCACAGATCCAGGCTGAAATGACTCTGGAGCGCCCTCTGTTTGCCACAGCTCAGAAACACCTGAACATGTGGGCGGGGCTCACCTGAACATGTGGGCGGGGCTCACCTGAACATGTGGGCGGGGCTCACCTGAACATGTGGGCGGGCTCACCTGAACATGTGGGCGGGGCTCACCTGAACATGTGGGCGGGGCTCACCTGAACATGTGGGCGGGCTCACCTGAACATGTGGGCGGGGCTCACCTGAACATGTGGGCGGGGCTCACCTGAACATGTGGGCGGGGTCTAGCGCAGCCAGCCAATAGGAGTAGGAATCTGTGTAGTAGTTGCAGGTTCCGCGTCCGTGACACTCGATGAACGGGATTTTCCTGAAGATTTCTAAACACGACCCTGGAGACACGAGCGGCTGCCCCGAGCCCTCTGCCCCCACGCCCGTCTCCTGTGACACGTGGGGACATTAAAGTGTAACTAACCCTGTGTGCGTGTGTGTGTGTCTGTGTGTCTGTGTGTGTGTGTGTGTCTGTGTGTCTGTGTGTGTATGTATGTACGTACTGTATGTGTGTGTGTGTCTGTCTGTCTGTCTGTGTGTGTATGTGTGTGTATGTGTGTGTATGTGTGTGTCTGTTTGTGTTACCATGACGAAGGAGAATCCAGTCCACATTGAGTCCCAGTCTTGAGGACAGTCGGGGACAGAGGAAGTTTGACTGTGGAGCGCAATCACGTTAGTCCTGGACTCACACACCGCACACCTGCAACACACAACAACACACAACACACATGAACACACAATAGACATGAACACACACAAAAACATAAAGCACATGTTTACAAGTAAAGGTCTAAAGATGATCCAGAGGTCTGACCATCGAGTGACCGTTAGGATTAGGCTTGGGGTTAGGGTTAGGGCTGGGGTTAGGGTTAGGATTAGGGTTGGGGTTGGGGTTGGGGTTAGGGTTAGGGCTGGGGTTGGGGTTGGGGTTAGGGCTGGGGTTGGGGTTGGGGTTGGGGTTAGGGCTGGGGTTGGGGTTGGGGTTGGGGTTAGGGCTGGGGTTGGGGTTAGGGTTGGGGTTGGGGTTGGGGTTGGGGTTAGGGTTGGGGTTGGGGTTGGGGTTAGGGTTAGGATTAGGGTTGGGGTTGGGGTTGGGGTTGGGGTTAGGGTTAGGGTTAGGGTTGGGGTTAGGATTAGGGTTGGGGTTAGGGCTGGGGTTGGGGTTGGGGTTAGGGCTGGGGTTGGGGTTAGGGCTGGGGTTGGGGTTGGGGTTAGGGCTGGGGTTGGGGTTGGGGTTGGGGTTAGGGTTGGGGTTGGGGTTAGGGTTGGGGTTGGGGTTGGGGTTGGGGTTAGGGTTGGGGTTGGGGTTAGGGTTAGGGTTAGGATTAGGGTTGGGGTTGGGGTTGGGGTTGGGGTTAGGGTTAGGGTTAGGATTGGGGTTGGGGTTAGGGTTGGGGTTAGGGTTTGGTGGTGACTCCTCTGGACCTGCTGATGTGGTTCTGCAGCTGCGACTCCGACAGAAGCTCTGAGCTGCCCTCTGATTGGTCCGTGCTCAGCCAATAGGAATAGTCGTTCCTGGAGGCGTAGCGACACGTGCTGTCAGGGTTACAAAATAGAAATGGCATCGTGCTGAAGCGCGGCAGGCAACTCCCCAGGGACCCTGTTGGATAAGAGGGATTTAGTATTTATGTAAAATATCTATCACATGGTTAGAACATGAAGAAGAACCTCTGAAGGCTCATCACATGGTTAGAACACGAAGAAGAACCTCTGAAGGTTCTTCTTTGCTCGTCTTTAGTTCATAAACTTCTAAATGTGTCTAATGTAAAGTGGGTGTTCTGTTAAACTTCCACAAGAGGGCACCCACCAGAACCACACAGAACCACACAGAACCACACAGAACCACACAGAACCACACAGAGGACATAAAGCTCTATGCGTAACATTTGTAAAAAATGTGACTTGTTTCCAGACGAGGTTCTGACCCAGGTCTTGTCCGTGAGCTCGGTTGTTTCCGTTGATGAAGAGCAGAGAGAATCCAGAGTAGACCCAACTGGACGCTGAAGGGCATTCTGGGACGTGTAGGCTCTGACTGTGCCTTGTGAACAGGAACCCGTCGCTGTGAGAAGCACCATCCAGCTTCCCCGGAGGCCCAACGGGTCCTTTACGCCCCAGACCCCCCCGAAAGCCCTCCGCCCCTGCAACACACAAGGCACCGGTACAGCAGGAGGGAGGGCATCTGACACACTGGAGGAGGGAGGGAATCTGACCTTTAAGTCCTTTGAGGCCCCGGTCTCCTTTGGTGCCCTTGGGTCCCGGGGGTCCTTGCATAAACGTGGATCCGGGTCGACCCTTCTTCCCTTTGAGCCCTGAGGACAGAAAATGGCCTGGGTTAAATATGAGGAGTGGGTTTTAAATCTTGCCAACAAAAATAGATAAAACTTGACCGTCCATCTGTGCCGGAGCTTTACCTTTTTTCATTTGTTTTAGAGCCATTTCGCCTTATAAATATTGTTTGATTGATTGATTGATTTCAATTTGTGTTAGATATAAATCCGCTTCTAGCAGGCCTGAACTGGCCATCAGGCACACCGGGCATTTTCCCGGTGGGCCGACAGTCCTCTGGGGCCTGCTAACTAGTTAGTGGGTAGCTAACTAAAAAAATAAGTTTAGATGGCAATCTACAGTGGTCTATTTGCTTGATTATATTTACATCGTGTCTAAAAAACGTTGATTGAATAGATAATACTCCCTACAACTGTATACAGCTGGTACTATACATCATATTTGATATTGTATTTTATATTTGATAAGATAAGATAAGATAAGCCTTTATTGATCTCACACAGGAGAAATTTACTCGCCACAGTAGCTCCAGGACATTTGGACAAGAGGGAAAAAGTGCATGCAGGCAGGGAGGGGATAAAGTAAGTAATAAATAGTACAAATAGTAATACGTAATAATAATAATAATGGAAAATAGTAATAATGAAAATAGTAACAACAAGCATCAACATGAAAAAGGAGGATATTGCACGTCTGGCCTATATGTTAGAATTATACAGTCTGATGGTGGTGGGGATGAAGGATCTGCAGTAGCGCTCCTTCTTGCACTGGGGGTGCCTCAGTCGGCTGCTAAAGGAGCTGCTCAGCTCCTCTACAGTCCGGTGCAGAGGGTGAGAGGTGTTTGTCCAGTACCCTCCTCTCAGCCACCTCCTCTACAGAGTCCAGAGGACAGCCCAGGACAGAGCTGGCCCTCCTGACCAGCTTATTCAGTCTCTTCCTGTCCCGCTCTGTGCTGCTCGGGGCCCAGCAGACGACAGCGTAGAGGAGAGCAGAGGCTACCACAGAGTCATAAAAAGTCTTGAGCAGAGGCCTGCTCACTCCAAAGGACCTCAGTCTCCTCAGGAGGTGGAGGCAACTTTGGCCCTTCCTGTACAGGGCGTCAGTGTTGTGGGACCAGTCCAGTTTATTGTTGAGGTGAACACCCAGGTACTTGAAACTGTCCACAGTCTCTATGTCCTGCCCCTGGATGTTCACCGGTGAGTGAGGTAGTGGTCTCCTCCTGAAGTCCATCACCAGCTCCTTTGTCTTACTGGTGTTAAGGCTCAGGTGGTTGCACCCACACCAGTCCACAAAGTCACTGATGACCGAGCGGTACTCCAGCTCGTTCCCCTCTGACACACAGCCCACAATGGCCGAGTCGTCGGAGAACTTCTGGAGATGGCAGCTGTCTGTGTTGTATGTGAAGTGTGAGGTGTATATGGTGAAGAGGAAGGGTGAGAGGACAGTTCCCTGGGGAGCCCCAGTGCTGCAGACTACCACCTCTGACTCACAGCCGCGCAGCCGCACGTACTGTGGACGGTCATTGAGGTAGTCAATGGTCCAGGCAGCGAAATGTCCATCCACTCCCGCGTCCTCCAGCTTCCCCCGCAGCAGCGCCAGCCTGATGGTGTTGATGGCACTGGAGAAGTCAAAGAACATGACTCTCACAGCACTCCCGGCGGTCTCAAGGTGGGTGAGCGCCCGCTGCAGAAAGTAGATGACGGCGTCCTCTACTCCTACGTTTGGCTTGTAGGCAAACTGCAGCGGGTCCAGGGTGGGGCTCACCACAGAGCGGAGGTGGCTGAGGATCACCCTCTCCATGGTCTTCATGAGGTGGGAGGTCAAGGCTGGTGCTGGGTTGAGTTCAAAGTTCAAAAAGTTCAAAGTCAGCTTTATTGTCAATTCTGCCATATGTGTTCAACATACAGTGAATCGAAATTTTGTTTCTCTCTGGCCAGGTAGTGCAAAAGACAGTGTACAAAATACAATATGAAGACAAAACACAACAAAAAACTATCTAAGACAGAGATCTAAAGTTAAAACTAAAGTCTACGATCTAAAATCTTAAAACAGTGCAACATAATAAATAAACTATACTATATACAGATTTCCAAAGTGTGCAGTGTGCATCAAAATGTGCAATGGAAGATACAGCAGTGACTTGGTCATGTGCAGTAGAATGTGCATTAAGATAAAATAAAAATAAATGTGCAACAGTAGTAATTCTAGTGCAGTGACAGGAGTAAACAACAGTACTAAAATTCCAGTAGTCAATGTGCAATAACAGTAGTAAACAACAGTGCAACGGGGGTAAAATTCAATAACAGGAGTAAACAACAGTACTAAAAATTCCAGTAGTAAATGTAAATGCGCAATAACAGTAGTAAACAACAGTGCAACAGGAGTAAAATCCAGTAGTAAATGTAAATGTGCAACAGTGCAACAGTCGTCCTTAGCAGCAGTTTTTTAAAGTGTCTAGAGTGATATGTCTTTTATGGAATACAGGTTATGCCAATATGGGGGGTGGGGGGTGGGAGATGGGTAAGGTGGGAGTTCGGGTGTGAGTTCGGGTGTGAGTTCAGCCTCCTGACAGCCTGGTGGATGAAGCTGTTTGACAGTCTGGTGGATGAAGCTGTTTGAAAGCCTGGTGGAGTGGGCCCGGAGACTCCGGTACCTTCTCCCCGAGGGCAGGAGGCTGAACAGGCTATGTGCGGGGTGGCTCGGGTCACCCACAATGTTGGACGCTCTGCGGGTGAGCCGGGTGTTAAAAATGTCTAGGAGGGAGGGGAGAGAGACACCAGCGATCCTCCCAGCTGCATTCACTATGCGCTGCAGAGCTTTCCTGTTCTGTTCAGTGCAGCTCCCGTACCACACAGTGATGCAGCTGGTCAGGACGCTCTCAATGGTGCCTCGGTAGAAGGTGGTCATAATGGGTGGAGGGGCTCCAGCTCTCCTCAGTTTGCGGAGGAAATAGAGGCGCTTCTGAGCCCTCTTTGCCAGTGATACAGTATTCACTGTCCAGGAGAGGTCCTCACTGATGTGCACCCCCAGGAATTTGGTGCTGCTCACCCTCTCTACAGCAGCACCATTGATGGACAGTGGGGGGTGCTGGGTGGGGCCTCTCCGGAAGTCAATAACAATCTCCTTGGTCTTTTCAACATTAAGGAGGAGATTGTTATTGCTGCACCACTGGGTCAGAAGGCTCACCTCACTCCTGTAGTTTGTCTCATCGTTATTAGAGATGAGACCCACCACAGTCGTATCGTCCGCAAACTTCACTATGTGATTGGTGCTGAACGCCGGTGAGCAGTCGTGGGTCAGCAGAGTGAAGAGCATCGGACTGAGCACACAGCCCTGGGGGGCTCCTGTGCTCAGTCTAATGCAGCTTGAGGTGTTTCTGCCGACCCGCACTGCCTGTGGCCTCTCACTGAGGAAGTCCAGCAGCCACAGTGACCACAGTGAGGTCTGAAGCCCCAGGTGGTCTAGTTTGATAATGAGCTGCTGTGGGATTATAGTGTTGAATGCTGAACTGAAATCTATGAACAGCATTCTCACGTATGAGTCTTTATTGTCTAGGTGGGTGAGAGCCGGGTGAAGTGCAGAACAGATTGCATCCTCGGTAGAGCGGTTGGCCCGGTATGCAAACTGGTATGGGTCTAGGGTGGGGGGGAGGATGGATTTGATGTGTGCCATGACTAGCCGTTCAAAGCACTTCATGATGATGGGGGTCAGTGCAACAGGGCGATAGTCATTAAAAGTGGCCGGAGTGGGCTTCTTTGGCACGGGAACGATGGTAGTGGTTTTGAAGCAGGAGGGAACCACAGCCTGGCTCAGAGAAGCATTAAAGATGTCTGTGAAGACATCCTTGAGCTCCTCTGCACAGTCTTTCAACACACGACCAGGAATGTTGTCCGGGCCTGCAGCCTTGCGGGTGTTGATCCTGGAGAGTGTCCTCTTCACGCTGGCTGCAGACACACACAGGGGCTGGTCGTGGGGAGGTGGTGGAGTTTTTTGGGGCCGGGTGTCATTTCCTGCCTCAAACCGTGCAAAGAAGCTGTTGAGGTCATTGAGCAGGGTGATATTATTGTCACAGGTCTGTGGCAAGGGTTTGTAATCCGTGATGTTCTGGATGCCCTGCCACAGACTCCGTGTGTCCCTGCTATCTCTAAAGTGTCCGGTTATTTTCTGTGTGTATTTGTGTTTGGCTTTCCTGATTCCACGGGACAGGTTGGCTCTTGCTGCCCTCAGATGGGGGACATCCCCAGCTCTGAAGGCAGCGTTCCTGGCTCTCAACAGCCTGTGAACCTCCCCTGTCAGCCATGGCTTCTGGTTAGCCCTGGTGGTGATGGTTTTTGTGTGTGTGACATCACCAATGCATTTGGTGATGTAGGAGGTCACAGTGTCTGCGTACTCCTCAATGTCAGTGTGATTGTTGTATGTGGCGGCCTGTTTGAACACTGCCCAGTCTGTTGTACCGAGGCAGTGCTGTAGTGCAGACGAGGCCCCCTCTGGCCACACCTGGATCTGCTTCAGAGCCGGCCTAGAGACCCTTACACGGGGTCTGTATGCCGGTCTGAGCACAACAGAGATGTGGTCAGAGAGGCCTATGTGGGGGAGGGGGTAAGCCTTGTATGCTCCCTTGTGTGTCGTGTAAACCATGTCCAAAATGTTGTTTCCCCTGGTTGGGAAATCAACATGCTGATGCATTTGTGGCATGACAGTTTTGAGGTCTGCATGATTGAAATCCCCGGCAAGGATAAAAAATCCGTCCGGGTGAGCAGTCTGTTGCTCGCTAATAGAGTTATACAACTCATACAGTGCCTCCCTCCTATCAGCGCTGTTCGGTGATGGGGGGACGTAAACAACCACTAGCAATATTGCCGTGATTTCACGCGGGAGATAAAAAGGCCGGCACTTCAGAATCATAAACTCCACTAGGGGTGAACAGTGTCTACATACCACCACAGCGTCCCGACAATAAGTGTCCCGAAGAAAAATTATTAAACCCCCTCCGCGGGATTTAACTCCGGGGACACCGCTAGCTCGGTCCGAGCGGTAGCATGTTAGCTCGTCCAGGCGCACCGCTGAGTCCGGGATGTTGTCATGGAGCCATGTTTCCGTAAAAACAAAAACACAGCACTCCCTCACGTCGCGCTGGGCAGCCCTCAGTCTGATGTAGTCCATTTTATTGTCCAGAGACTGCACGTTGGCGAGGAGAATGGATGGAATGGCCGGCCGGTGCGGGCTAGCCGTTAGCCTAGCTCTGATACCGCCGCGCTTGCCTCGCTTCTGACGCCTCTCACACCGCTTGCGGCGTCTCCTCTCCGGGCGGGGGGCGGCAGGCGAGTCCGGTGTAGCAGCGTTAGCAGCATTAGCAGCAGGCCGGCAGAGTAGTCCGAAGCGCGCCAGCTTCTCCTCTAGTACAGTGTCCAGGGAGTTGTGCTGGCCAGTTCTGCCTATGTCCAGCAAGAACTGCCTACTGTACTTGTTAGAAAACACTGAAGACGAACAAGATAGACTAGACAAAGACGGTGAAAACACTACGCTATCGGCCGGACGAGGGGCCGCTGCGTCTTCACGCGCCGCCATCTTGGATCGCGTATGAAGGGGAAGGGGGGTATGGCTACTGGCCCGGGAAGGTGTGAAGAGGAGGAGGGGGGAGTCGGCAGAGGGGCAGAGGGGGTGGGGGGCGCATTAAACCTGTTGAAATAACAGTTTAATTCGTCCGCCCAGCGCTGATCACCATCAGCTGTCCCTCTGCCACTCTGTCCAAAACCAGACATGCTCCTCAGTCCTCTCCACACGCCCCGTGCGTTGTTTTGGGCCAGCTGCTCCTCCATCCTCCTCCCATAGTCCTTCTTGGCCCGTCGGATCCTCCACTGAAGCTCTCTTTGGACCCTTTTCTGCTCCTCTCTGTCCCCTCAGTTGAAAGCCCTTTTCTTCTGGTTCAGGAGGGCTTTAAGCTCAGGGGTGACCCAGGGGTGGTTGTTGGGGAAACACCGTACCCTCCTGGTTGGTACAGTGTTCTCCATGCAGAAGTTGATATAGTCTGTGATGCAATGGGTCAGGCCGTTGATGTCGTTTCCATAAGACTCAGTGAAAATGTCCCAGTCAGTGTTCTGGAAACAGTCTCTCAGACTCTCACAGGCCTCCTGAGCCCAAAGCTTCACAGACCGCTTCCGCACAGGTTCTTTCCGCACCCTGGGTGTGTATTGCGGGAGCAGGTAGACCAGACAGTGATCCGAGCGTCCGAGCGGGGGGAGGGGGGCGGAGGTGTAAGCGTCCTTGATGTTGGCGTAAAACAAGTCCAGAGTCTTATTGTCTCTCTTGGGGAAAGTGACGTATTGGGTGAATGTGGGGAGAGTAGTGGAGATAGATGTATGATTAAAATCCCCAGTGATCAGAAATAAGACACATGGATGACGTATCATCATGTCATTAACGGCGCTGTGGAGCTGTTTGCATGCTGCCGCACCATCCGCCGATGGAGGAATGTACACACAGAACACAATAATGTGTGCAATTTCTCTGGGCAGATAATACGGCCGCATACCCACAGCGAGCAGTTCAATGTCCTGGGAGCACAGCTGGTGTTTCACGTGTACATTCCCGGGGTGGCACCAGCGTTCGTTAATGTAGAAGATAAGTCCGCCCCCTCGAGTTTTCCTGGTCCCCGTTACGGTCCAGTCCGCGCGCCTCAAAGTAAATCCGTCCAGTGAGATTACATTGTCCGGTATATTCCCATTTAGCCATGTCTCAGAAAAACACATCAGACTGCAGTCCCGGTATAGTCTCTGATGTCGGGTCCGCGCGACAAGCTCCTCCACCTTGTTGTTTAAAGAACGCAGATTCCCCGTAATCACCGTGGGTAGTCCGTTGGGTGAATACGGCCTCCGGTTCCTGCGTCCGTCCCTGCAGCCTCTCCTCTTTCTCCGTATCTCCGCTGGGACCTCCGGTTTCCTCGCGTAGTAGAGAAGGGCCCCGTAGTTCCAGGAGCTTGTCACGCGTGTATTTAATCCTCTGCGTGGCTGAGGTACACCGGCGTAACTCCTGGCGCAGATTCATTAAAAGTCCAAAAACACTACAGCTAACAGTATAGCTGTAGTGAGAGTAGGCTTCCCAGGTGCGCGACTGCGCCCTGTTTCACCTACTCTAAAGAAAAAGCAAGAAAAACGACTATATACAAGTAAAAAGAGGAAAAAAGGAAAAGTAGGGACAGAGCTACTCCCGCAGGCAGCTTGTTGACTACTACTTTTCTATTTAAATCTGATTGTACATATATATTTATTATCATTATCTTACATATATAATTGTGTCTCATCTGACACAGGTCTGTTGCTCTTTGGTGCTTTTCCATTTATTTAGGGCCCGAGCACCGAAGGTGCGTAGGACCCTATTGTTGTTGCTCCATTTCCGTATTATTCTTGTTCACACACGCTGGGGCCAGTTTGAGCATGTTCCCATGCTTCAAAACGAATGTAACTTTGCACGGGCATCACAAAGTGCGGCCAATACGACCACAAAAATACCCGGCCCCCGATGGGGCCCAGGAGCTCGCTAGCGCCCCCTAACGCAATTTAAATCGGGGCTGGCATACCGCACGAAATTTGGTATGGATGTGTATCACCTTAAGACGAACAAAAAAGTCCATACAAAGGTAGGGCCACGCTCAACAGGAAGTGAGATAATTGGGCTTTTGTGTGATTTTGTGTGATTTGATATACAGTGGTACCTCACCTTACGAATGACCCAACAAACGAAAATTTCAAGTTACAAAACGCCTTCACGGTAAATTTTGGTCTCTAGATACGAAAGAAAATTCAAGTTACGAAACGCGAAATCTCAAAAATTCAAATAATGCGCGCTCAGCCACACACATACGCTTTTCTCAGACTGGATTTAAACTTTTCTCACATTTGTCTCTCGTTTAACCCTCCTGTCGTGTTCGGGTCAAATCTGACCGTTTTACAACTTATAATATTCATAAATATTATGTTTTTCATCTGATTACCTCAAGATCTTATGATATCCTCCACACTGTGTACTTGAACATATAAAAGTGGTGATCACCTATTTCATTCAATTTTGAGTGTTTTAATCAACCTTGTTACACCTGTGGTGTTCCCGGTCAAAAGTGACCGCCATAGGAAATGAATGGGTATCCAGAGTAAATTCATTCAACATACAGAAAACATCCCCATACACACTGCCCCAGCTCTCTCTCACTCTCACACACACACACACACACACACACACACACACACACACACACATACACACACACACACACACACACAAACCACGGTATGCGTGTTGTGCTGGACATGACAACCGGTCTCCAAGGGCATAATATCACATGTGACAACTTCCTCACATCACATGCTCTTGGTCAGGAGCTACTGAAAAGAAAGCTCACCATGGTAGGGACAGTGAAGAAGAACAAGCCCGAACTTCCCCCTGCGCTGGTATCGACCAGAGGAAGACAGGCACTCTCATCACAATTTGCATTCACTGACACTCACACTCTTGTGTCATACGTTCCCAAGAAGAACAGAAATGTCATCCTGATGAGCACAGTACACAAAGACGCCGCTGTCAGCACCACAGAGGACAGGAAGCCCCTGATGATCCAGGACTACAACAAGAACAAGGGAGGCGTTGACTGCCTTGATAAGGTAATGTAAAGTCTCATCATGCATTTTATTTTATTTTTATCTAGGTGAATCAGCATTTTGTGTATGACAGATTGAATATTGTTCCTAATCTCTTATTATTAATTGTTCCTTTATTGCAGCTTACTGGTACATACACCTGTAAGCGGATGACGGCTCGCTGGCCTGTGGCACTGTTCCACAACATCCTGGATGTGTCAGCTTTCAACACGTATGTGGTGTGGACAGCAATCGACCCAACCTGGAATCAGGGGAAAAGTTTCAAGAGGAGACTTTTCCTCGCTTTGGTGACTCCTCTTATACAGCGACGCCAGCACATTCCCCGCACACCAGCCTCCGCCATTCTGGTTAGGAGCATGCAAGCTCCAGCCCCAGCCCTGGCTGCTCTCCCCCAACAAGGACATGGGCAGAAAAGGAAGCGTTGTGGCCTCTGTGCCCCTAGAGACATCAAAACGAGCCTGACATGCTGCTAATGTCATGCTTATGTTTGCAAGGCTCACTCTGACCTGAGTGTCACATGCCACTCATGTGCATGAATACACACACACACACACACACACGCACACGCACACACACACACACACCCTGTTTGGTGTTTGGTTTTCCATTTATTTGTTGTATTATATGTTCATTTTGTAGTTCATTTTCAGTGCCCAATTGTATTTTAACTGATGTTATTTAATGTTTACTTCTATAAATTGTTGTTAGACACTACTTTGAAACATTGTTCTCAACTAAAGAATGCTTAATAAAAAAATTGGTGTGGAAAAAAAAAATGTTTGTGCTAATTTAAGAGCAGTTAAAACAGACCGGTCAATTTTGACCGGGAACACTAAAGTAGGGGGCTGGAGGTGAACACGACCGGAGGGTTAAACACTCAAACTTTCATAGATTTTCAACAAAATTATTAATAGTGAAGTGTGGGGGGAAGGTGGAGGGGGGAGAAAACTGCGCTCTGACATGTGTGTGATAGCGGCATGTGTGACAGCTGACCCGGCGCTGCCAGCAGGTCTAGACCTGGACTAAATCAGGATTAAACCTGGACTAAACCTGGACTAAACCTGGACTAGACCTGGACTAGACCAGGTGAATTAAAGCGCCGCGCGTGGGTCTATTTCCTGGTCTTGTCTGTGTTGAGGGTGAGGTTGTTGTCCCTGCACCATGTCACCAGACTGACCACCTCCCTCCTGTAGGCCGCCTCGTGTCCGCCTGTGATACGACCTATCACAGCGGTGTCGTCAGCAAACTTCAGGATGATGTTCTCGGGGTGGGATGCGACGCAGTCGTGGGTGAACAGGGTGTAGAGGATGGGGCTGAGGACGCAGCCCTGTGGGGTTCCGATGTTAGGTGATGCTGGCTGAAGTTCTGTTTCCAATCCTGACAGACTGGGGCCTGCCAGTCAGGAAATCCAGGAGCCTGTCACAGAGGGCCGGGTGTAGTCCAAGTGATGACAGTTTGTGGATGAGTCTGTGGGGGATGACTGTGTTGAAGGCAGAGTCAATAAAAAAGTATCCTGACATAGGAGTCGTTATTTTCTAGGTGGGAGAGCAAGACATGGAGGGCGGCAGTGATGGCGTCAGAGGTGGACCTGTTGGGCCTGTAGGCATATTGTAGGGGGTCAGTAGAGTCCGGTATGCTGCTCTGAATGTGGGGCAGTACCACTCTCTTGAAACACTTCATAATGATTGAAGTGAGTGCTACTGGCCTGTAGTCATTCAGGCAGGACGGGGGGTTCTTCTTGGGGAGGGGGACGATGATGGTGGTGGTGGTTTTGTAGCAGGTGGGGACAGTGTGTTGGCTGAGGGAGAGGTTGAAAATGGAGGTGAAGACGTCGGCCAGCTCATTAGCACATGCTCTGAGTGCCCTCCCAGGAATACTGTCTAGACCTGGGGCTTTGCGGAGGTTGGTCCTCCTCAGGGCTTTGTGTACCTGGGTTGATGTGACGACAGGTGGAGGGGGAGGGGGGTTGAATGGTTGAGGTGTGTCTGTGCTCTGTGGGGGTGGTGGTGGTGGTGGTGTCCTCAAAGTGGGTGTAGAAAGCGTTGAGGTCGTCTGGAAGGTTGTCTGAGGCTCTGATGGTGGTGGAGCAGGAGCTGGTCCTGAAGTCTGTGGTGTGGTCCAGACATTGCCACATTCTCCTGGGGTCGTCGAAGAGTAGAAGCCCTCCATCTTCTCTCTATGTTGCCTTTTGCCTCTTATGGCCTTCTGCAGCCGGTACTGCACCGCGTTGTACTCTGCCTCATCGCCGATGAGCAGCAGAGTGAGCGCGCAGCAGGTGCAGTACCTCACTGTTTACCCAGGGCTTCTGGTTGGGGAACTTCCTGACCTGTATAGTGGGTACGATCTTCTCAACACAAGTGCTGATATACCCACTCACACACTCAGCATAGTCATCTACACTGACAGAAGAGTCCTCCCTAGTAGCTGCAGCTCTAAACACATCCCAGTCTCTGGTGGCAAAACAGTCTGTAGGCCAGGTACATGAACAGAGAGATGTGGTTTGAGTCTTCAAAGGGGGGGCGGGGTGCACCCCTTACATTACTGTAGACATGGTCCAAAGTGTTTTTGCCACGGGTAGGGATGTTAACATGTTGTTGGTATTTAGTGATTACAGTCCGTAAATTGCACTGACTAATATTCCCATACACCTGTAAAATAAAACCATCACTCCAGCAGAGCACCATGTGAATACAGAGTAGTGTCATTGCATTGTTGTTTCCAAAATGTTTCATCATCGTTACTGGAATGCCTCTCTTGTAAGAAAATATTGGCTTTAAGAAGAACTACATGTGCAGGAAGCCCTCTCTGTTTGTGGATATCCTAAATGGTCAACAAAACCAAGAGAGACAAGGGCAAGAAACAAGACAACAGAGAATCCGAACCAGGAGGAAAGAAGAAGTGAACTTTATTGATCTCACACTGGAGAAATTCTTCTCTGCATTTTAACCCATCATATATATACATATATGCTTCGGTTTGGTCAGGACCTAAGCTGGAGTACCTATGGTGCATGTTTTGGGTTGGTGGGGGAAACTGGAGTGCCCGGAGGAAACCCACCCAGACACAGGGAGAACATGCAAACTCCACACAGAAAGGCTCGGGCGACCCGGGGATCGAACCCAGACCATGCATGCAAACTCCACACAGAACACACACAGAAAGCCCCGGGCGACCCGGGGATCGAGCGCTAACCACTCAGCTACCGTGCCGCCAGGGGTAGCGATTCCTTACCTGGCCGGCGTTTCAGAAAAACTACAGAGGATTTTCAGACAATATGAAATCCCAGTTTATTTCAAACCCACAAACACTTTAAGACAAAAACTTGTCCACCCAAAGGACAAAACACCGAGCCACAAACAAAGCAATGTGGTCTACTCCATTCAGTGTAGTGAAGACTGCAGTGAGCGCTACACTGGAGAAACAAAACAGACACTTCACAAGAGGATGTACCAACACAGACGGGCGTGCCAGAGTGGACCGGCTTCTGCCGTACATCTTCACCTAGAAGCCACGGGCCATTCTTTTGAGGACAGTGAGGTTCAGATCTTAGCCAGGGAAAAGAACTGGTTTGAGAGGGGAGTTAAAGAGGCTATTTTTGTCAAAAAAGAGAATCCTTCTTTGAACAGAAATGGGGGAGTCAGACATAACTTGTCTCCCATTTATAATTCCATTCTCAAACCATAGTCAAAACAGACAAAAGAAACAATAGGGCAGACAGGTCAGGGCCAGAGGTGTGGGGATGGTCGTTAGGGTTGAATAGGTATGCTAAAGTAGACGCCAGAGAAATTCGAAAAACAAAAGAGAGAATCGCAATACAAATTAGTTGAGAGAGTTTCAGAAGAATTCAGTGTAGTGAGCTCCTCACTGCAGCTAGATATAAGCAGTGTCTAACCAGCACTCGAACCAGAACTGACGAAGCCTCTCGGATGAGCAGCGAAACGTTTTCGACCAAACAAACTTTGTCCAGTTGACAAATTGAATTTCTCTTTTTATCATGGATTCTACCTGGACGACTGAGGGATTCTTCACGCTATTGGCTTTAACCTCCTTACAAAATAGAAATATGGACTTATGTTTAACAATATTTTTTAAACCTACTTCCACCACAGCTGGCCAAATCTTCACACGATCTTCTTCTGAAAAGTCCCCCTTGAATCTGATGTTCATTTCTTTGCAAACACTGGCCTCCTTTGATCTTCTCCATAACCCGTCCCATGTTGTTGTCTTCCAGCTGACCTGGATGGTGACTGGATGTGGCGTCTCGTTGGTGGCTGCATCATCCTTCCATCTCCGTCGGTGGACAGTGTCTATGTGTGAAGAATCCCTCAGTCGTCCAGGTAGAATCCATGGTAAAAGGAGAAATTCAATTTGTCAACTGGACAAAGTTTATTTGGTCGAAAACGTTTTGCAGCTCATCTGAGTTGCTTTGTGAGTGCTGATGGACACTGCTTATATCTAGCTGCAGGGAGGAGCTAACTACACTGAAATTATTCTGAAACTATCCCACCTCTTTCTTTTAAGTTTCTGTCTTTTGTTTTCAGTTTCTCTCTGGTGTCTTGTTTAGCATACCCATTCAATACCCTATTGGGTGTTTTCACACCTCTGGACCTGATCTGGCTAGCCTTATTATTCCCTTTGTTTGTTTTGATTTGTCTATGGTTTCCTGTAGTTTGTCTACCGACACAGGGATCACTCGCGTAAGAATGGCAATTGCCATTTCTCGTGCATTTTTATTTTCTTTCTCGGGCAGCCTTCAGCCTGAGGTCCCAGCGTCTTTGGTACCACGCATTCTCCAGCACATCCAATCTGTCATCCATCCTTTTTGATAAAGGTTTGATTGCATTGAGGACATTTTCAAAGCTCACTTGTTTCAGCTTTCTTTTTCAGTTTCTTAGGATTGGGACTTTGCAGCAGTGGGGTCATTTTTTTTATTTTTACTGTATTCATTCTTATATCCTCAAAATCTTCCAACTCATCATCCCCGCACGCTTCACGTAACGTCATCAAGTTGTAGTCATGGTCGGGGATGCTAGTAGTAGAGGTAAGATCGGGCCTAAAAAATCCAGCCCGACCCGACTCGGCCCGCGGGTATTAAAGCCCGGCCCGGCCCGAGCCCGACCAATTAACTTGATTTGCAGGCCCGAGCCCGAAGCAAACCCGAAATTTCATATTTTATTTGTGAGGGGCGTTTTTTTTTAAACAAATGATAATATAGATGTTTGACGATCATCAATTTTGCTAGTACAGCTGTTTAAATGCCTGCTCAGCGTCGAGGTCAATGTTCCCCCTAATGTTTTATGTGTCTGAGCAAACACACCAACTCCCTGAGCGCTCCTTGGACTCCTGTGCGCGACATCCGACATGCCCCCCCCCCCGCTACACGCGGAAAGAGCTGCGCGTGCTCGCGGCTTGCGCGTGCTCGCTTTTGTTTCTGAATACTGGACGATTCCCCCGTATTCAGATGACCCCGCGGCTGAAAAAAAAAGCGGAACTCTTTCATCTCTGCGCTGCAGAGGTTTTCTTGTGCGCTGAGAATGTGTGAGCAGTGCGCAACTGCACAGGCGCGCAGAGGGAACGTCGAGGTGCCAGTCTTTTTGCTCTCGTATGAAAGCAAAGCGCCACATTGACTACATTCAGCGAAGCCAACGCAAGTTTCTGTAGCATTTTCAACAATCAATTTGAAGCTTTTCCACACCTCACTCTTACCGGTGCGTGTTTGTCTTTTCAGTTCTCCTGTCTTTAGTTTATCCTTAACTTCTTGCTCCTCCATATTGGGGATACCAGGTCAAAATAGATGCGGACTTGCGGAGGGGAAGATTATTAAGAGCGGCTCCTGTTTAATAGTTAAATAGCAATTACCTTACAGCGCCTTCTCTGTTTTATCCAAATTATTTATTTTAAAACAAGTATTCCTTAGTTTAGTATCCACACATCGTTTTATTATACATTTTTATAAACATATATTTATTTTTTTTAAAAGTCAGCGAGAGAGAAGCCCGGCCCGAGCCCGACCCGAAGCAATGATTGACATTTTAGGCCCGAACCCGACCCGAATTTCGGGTCGGGTCAGGTCGGGCTCGGGCTCGGGCTTAAGATCTTACCTCTAGCTAGTAGTTAGTTGAGGGTTAGTCATTTTTTCTGAGATAATTTTTTTACTTTTCTTCCCCCAAGTTTTACACAACAGTTCAATATTCATGTTGTCCCAGCCTCAAAATGTCACTTGCTGTAACCGTCTTCTCAGAGTGCAGTGTTCTGGATGATAAATCACTTTTTATATATCAGACACACAACTGCAACTCCCACTGCACAGTCCATCATCTTAGTCTCATGTTAGCGCCATATCCTGCGCCATGGCCCGTGCCGTGGCCCGTGCCGTATCTCGCGCCATAGCCCACGCCGTGTATCTTGCGGCGTATCTCGCACCGTAGACTGTACACACACGTGAACACTCTCTGGCACCTGAAGACCTCCTCCATCTGGCCGCCCGGTGCCCTGTCGTGCAGCGGTTCTGGACCCGGCTACTGGACCTTCTCACTCGGAGGCTGGCGTTGAGACTCCCACCTCCGGCGGCCCATGGACTCGATGACCCCGGGCTCTGGTTCTGCCTCTTCGGCCCTGTCCAGCAGCGGCCTCCGGGGCCGGATGCTCCCATGGTCAACTTGGATGCCACCCGCCTTCTCCTGTCTGTGGCCAGATATTCGATCTTCGTGTCACGGAACCGGCGCCTCCACGACGGCCGCGCAGCGGAGCACTGGCCCCTCTTCACAGCGCTCCTTCGCGCCCACGTCCACCGTCTCCACGACGCAAGAGAGACGGAGTTTTGTGACACCTTCATCCCAGACAATACGCTTTTCTCCATCTCCTGAGCTGGTTCCCCTCGGTTGGACTTCTGACCCCTACCCCCCTCCGCTGTCCCCCCTGGACCCTGGCGCCTGGACCTTCCCTGGCGCTGCATCACCCTTGCTCTCCTCCAGGCCCCTTTCTTCACCTGGGGTAAGCCCCTTGGTCCTCTACACTTCCCCTGTTCCTCTCAGCCCTAATGCCCGGTGGTGTTTATTCACCCGGTGGTGTTTATTCACCCGGTGGTGTTTATTCCCGTGCCCACATCCCCCGATGTGTCTTCTGAGCGCTTTGCCAATGTTGTTGTGGTGTTAATATTTGTACCTTGTAATAATAAAAGATTAAAAAAACACTCTCTGGACTGTGAGGCTCACCCTCAGCTCCCATCAGCCCCGGCGCTCCTTTCACTCCGGGGGGTCCAGCTTCTCCTGGACCTCCGTCTGGACCTGGGTCTCCTGGAATCTGGTCCACAGGACGAGGCCGACCCCTCATACCTAAGGAGAGAGAGAGAGAGTGAAGAGGAGGAGAGGGGGAGGAGAGGAGGAGGAGAGAGGAGAGGAGAGGAGAGGAGGAGGAGAGGAGAGGAGGAGGAGGAGAGGAGAGGAGGAGGAGGAGAGAGGAGAGGAGGAGGAGGAGAGAGGAGAGGAGAGGAGAGGAGAGGAGGAGGAGGAGAGAGGAGAGGAGAGGAGAGGAGAGGAGGAGGAGAGGAGAGGAGGAGGAGGAGAGAGGAGAGGAGGAGGAGAGGAGAGGAGGAGGAGGAGAGAGGAGAGGAGAGGAGAGGAGGAGGAGAGGAGAGGAGAGGAGAGGAGGAGGAGAGGAGAGGAGAGGAGAGGAGAGGAGGAGGAGAGGAGAGGAGGAGGAGGAGAGAGGAGAGGAGAGGAGGAGGAGGAGAGGAGGAGGAGAGGAGGTGGAGGAGAGAGGAGAGGAGGAGGAGAGAGTGAGAGGAGGAGGAGAGAGGAGAGGAGAGAGAGAGAGAGAGAGTGAAGAGGAGAGGGGGAGGAGAGGAGAGGAGGAGGAGAGAGGAGAGGAGAGGAGGAGAGAGGAGAGGAGGAGGAGAGGAGGTGGAGGAGAGAGGAGAGGAGGAGGAGAGAGTGAGAGGAGGAGGAGAGAGGACAGGAGGAGGAGAGGAGAGGAGGAGGAGGAGAGAGGAGGAGGAGAGAGGAGAGGAGGAGAGAGGAGAGGAGGTGGAGGAGAGAGGAGAGGAGGAGGAGAGAGTGAGAGGAGGAGGAGAGAGGACAGGAGGAGGAGAGGAGAGGAGGAGGAGGAGAGAGGAGGAGGAGAGAGGAGAGGAGGAGGAGAGGAGAGGAGGAGGAGGAGAGAGGAGGAGGAGAGGAGAGGAGGAGGGGGAGAGAGTAGAGGGGGAGGAGAGGAGAGGAGGAGGAGGAGAGAGGAGAGGAGAGGAGGTGGAGGAGAGAGGAGAGGAGGAGGAGAGAGTGAGAGGAGGAGGAGAGAGGACAGGAGGTGGGGGAAGAGGAGAGGAGGAGGAGAGGAGAGGAGGAGGAGGAGAGAGGAGAGGAGGTGGAGGAGAGAGGAGAGGAGGAGGAGAGGAGAGGAGGTGGAGGAGAGAGGAGGAGGAGGAGAGAAGAGGAGGAGGAGAGAGGAGAGGAGAGGAGGTGGAGGAGAGAGTGAGAGGAGGAGGAGAGGAGGAGGAGAGAGGACAGGAGGTGGGGGAAGAGGAGAGGAGGAGGAGAGGAGAGGAGGAGGAGGAGAGAGGAGAGGAGGAGGAGAGGAGAGGAGGTGGAGGAGAGAGGAGAGGAGGAGGAGAGAGTGAGAGGAGGAGGAGAGAGGAGAGGGGGAGGAGAGGAGAGGAGAGGAGGAGGAGGAGAGAGGAGAGGAGGAGGAGAGAGTGAGAGGAGGAGGAGAGAGGAGAGGAGGAGGAGAGAGGACAGGAGGTGGGGGAGGAGGAGAGGAGGAGGAGAGAGTGAGAGGAGGAGGAGAGAGGAGAGGGGGAGGAGAGGAGAGGAGAGGAGAGGAGGAGGAGGAGAGAGGAGAGGAGGAGGAGAGAGTGAGAGGAGGAGGAGAGAGGAGAGGAGGAGGAGAGAGTGAGAGGAGGAGGAGAGAGGAGAGGGGGAGGAGAGAGTGAGAGGAGGAGGAGGAGAGAGGAGGAGGAGGAGAGGAGAGGAGAGGAGGAGGAGAGAGGAGAGGGGGAGGAGAGAGTGAGAGGAGGAGGAGGAGAGAGGAGGAGGAGGAGAGGAGAGGAGAGGAGAGGAGAGGGGGAGGAGAGAGTGAGAGGAGGAGGAGGAGAGAGGAGGAGGAGGAGGAGAGAGGAGAGGAGGAGGAGAGAGTGAGAGGAGGAGGAGAGAGGAGAGGAGGAGGAGAGAGGACAGGAGGTGGGGGAAGAGGAGAGGAGGAGGAGAGGAAGAGATACCTTTGGCTCCTGGGGGCCCGGGGGGTCCTGGTTTAGCGTCTGGTCCTGGGGGCCCTGAGTTTCCCTTGAGTCCTTCACATACACAACAACAGCATTCTGCAGTTACTGCAATACTACACAGTACTACACAGTACTACAGAGTACTACAGAGTACTACAGAGTAATGCAGAGTAATGCAGAGTACTACAGAGTAAGACAGAGTACTACAGGGTACTACAGAGTACTACAGAGTACTACACAGTACTACACAGTACTACAGAGTACTACAGAGTACTACACAGTACTACACAGTACTACACAGTACTACAGACTACTACAGAGGACTACAGAGTACTACACAGTACTACACAGTACTACAGAGTACTACAGAGTACTACACAGTACTACACAGTACTACACAGTACTACAGACTACTACAGAGGACTACAGAGTACTACACAGTACTACACAGTACTACAGAGTACTACAGAGTAACATAGAGTACTACAGAGTAATGCAGCGTACTACAGAGTACTACAGAGTAATGCAGAGTAATGCAGAGTACTACAGAGTAAGACAGAGTACTACAGGGTACTACAGAGTACTACAGAGTAATGCAGAGTAATGCACAATGCACAATACTAGAGACAGGTACATTGTTCCTGTTTTAAATCCTGTGCAGCCTCACCCTGGGGGCCGGGGGCCCCTGTGGAGCCCATCTGTCCCTTTGGTCCTGGGGCCCCTGGGAGTCCATCCAGGCCCTGAAACAAACCTCAGATTTAGTCCAATCACAGAAGAGCAGAGCCCAAGACCCACCCCTTTTTCAGAGAAGGTCTGTGATTGGTCAGAGATAAGACGCGTCTAACCGGTATGCCTGGGGCCCCTAGTGTTCCTGGTAGCCCCTTTCTACCCATCAAACCAGAAGGGCCCTTGTCTCCTTTGTCTCCTTTAAACCCGGGTCCCGGGGGCCCCTGGGGGCCCTTACAGCCAATTGGCCCTGAACACAAATATGGTTTAAGTTTCCGTCACAAACAAAAACAGATCAGAATAACTCTAAAGTGTCTGACCTGGGGGCCCTTGGCATCCCTCGGGGCCCCTGTCTCCTTTGGGGCCCTCATAGCAGAGACCCTGTTGTCCTTTATACCCGGCAGGACCCAATGGACCCGGAAACCCGACAGGACCAGGCTCTCCCTGGGGGCCCGGGCGTCCTGGGGGGCCACAGTTGCCTGGGGGCCCCGGGTCCCCCGCACAACCTGCACACAATACACATCAGCTCTGCTGCATAAGGGGACAGCAGGGGGACAGCAGGGGGACAGCAGGGGGACAGCAGGGGGACAGCAAGGGGACAGCAGGGGGACAGCAGGGGGACAGCAGGGGGACAGCAAGGGGACAGCAGGGGGACAGCAGGGGGACAGCAGGGGGACAGCAAGGGGACAGCAGGGGGACAGCAGGGGGACAGCAGGGGGACAGCAAGGGGACAGCAGGGGGACAGCAGGGGGACAGCAGGGGGACAGCAGGGGGCGCTCACACACTCACCAGGACTTCCTTTGGCTCCCTCTGGTCCCCGAGGGCCCGGTCCTGGAGCTGAACCAAAGTTTACGACAAAATTCAGAATCAGAATCAGTACTACAGTACTACAGTACTACAGTACTACAGTACTACACTATATTTACTGGTACTACAGTATATTTTATAGTACTACGGTACTACAGTATATTTACCAGTACTACAGTACTAAAGTACTAAAGTACTACAGTATATTTACCAGTACTACAGTACTAAAGTACTACACTATATTTACTGGTACTACAGTATATTTTATAGTACAGTCATACCTCACCTTACGAAATTAATTAATTCCAGAAGTGGTTTCGTAATGTGATTTTTTCGTAAGTAGAGTCGCAATGGTAGAGTCGGGCGGCTGCGAAGCCGAGCGCACATCCGAGCGTGAATTATTTGAATTTTTGAAAATTCGCGTTTCGTAACTTGAATTTTCTTTTGTATTCAGAGATGAAAATTTTACGTAAACGCGTTTCGTAACTTGAATTATTCGTTAGTTGGGTCTTTCGTAAGGTGAGGTATGACTGTACTACGGTACTACAGTATATTTTATAGTACTACAGTACTACAGTACAGTAAAGTACACACGTACATCCCATGATGCCCTTCTCTCCGGCAGGTCCGGGTATCCCGTCCTGGCCCTGCTGTCCTCTGGGACCTGAAGGACCTGAGTCTCCAGGAGCTCCTTTGTTTCCTGGAAATGATATTTATGTAACTGAACCCGGGAGGACATAGGAGCAGATGTTTAGCTGGTACCTGGGAGTCCACAGAAGCCTGGGAGTCCATTGGCCCCTTGGGGCCCATCAAAGCCCCTTTCTCCAGGTAACCCAGGGGCCCCTGAAACACAGCGCCATCTTCCCTTAGGTCTGTGTATAAAGTACAGAACTGGAGCAGAGCGCCCCCTGTAGCCCCCCTACATAAGTGTAAGTAAGACGGTTTACTCTGGTGTTTAGGGCCTCATACCTCTGAAGCCTTTCAGTCCTGCGAGCCCCGGGTCTCCACAGGGGCCGCACGCTCCCGGGGCCCCATCAGCTCCCTCCTCTCCAGCGGCCCCCAAGCGCCCCGGCGCTCCTGGAAGTCCGGGTCTACCCTGGATGTAGCAGAGGGGTTAGAACACAGCGTTTGGTTTAGTATTTGTAAAAAGTCAGTACCTGTTCTCCCTTGGGCCCTTTGGGGCCCCTTCCATCTGAGGTCGATTCTCCTTTTGGACCTTTTACTCCGGGAGGTCCTGGGGGTCCAGCCAAGCCTGGCGTTCCACATGGCCCCGGGGCCCCTCTGTCCCCTTTACAACCTGCACACATTATTTACCTGTCACACCCCGTCACACCCTGTCACACCCTGTCACACCCTGTCACACCCCGTCACACCCTGTCACACCCCGTCACACCCCGTCACACCCTGTCACACCCCGTCACACCCTGTCACACCCTGTCACACCCTGTCACACCCTGTCACACCCTGTCACACCCCGTCACACCCCGTCACACCCTGTCACACCCCGTCACACCCTGTCACACCCTGTCACACCCTGTCACACCCTGTCACACCCTGTCACACCCTGTCACACCCCGTCACACCCCGTCACACCCTGTCACACCCTGTCACACCCTGTCACACCCCGTCACACCCCGTCACACCCTGTCACACCCTGTCACACCCCGTCACACCCCGTCACACCCTGTCACACCCTGTCAGAGGAACACATGAGTGAGTTGGTGTTACCTGGGACCCCCATCAGGCCTAAGTCCCCCGGGGGCCCGCATGTTCCAGGCAGACCGTTCGCTCCCTGAGTTCCCTGCTCCCCCGCAGCTCCTGCAACATCCACACATCACTCCTCAGTTCCGGTCCAGATCCCGGACCAGAGACGGGTCCAGACCACAGCCCAGAACTCAGTCCAGAGCCCGGCACAGACCCCGGGCCAGAGCCCGGCACAGACACTGGGCCAGAGCCCGGTCCTCACCTGGAGCTCCGGCTGGTCCCAAGGAACCGTCTTGACCCCGAAAACCTATGAGTCCAATCACACCGTCCTCTCCTCGTTCCCCAGGGGCCCCCAAGGGTCCTACAGGAATCAAAGGGCAGAGTGAGAGAGAGAGAGAGAGAGAGAGAGAGAGAGAGAGAGAGAGAGAGAGAGAGAGTGAGAGAGAGAGAGAGAGAGAGAGAGAGAGAGAGACAGAGACTGAGACTGAAAGAGAGAGACAGAGAGAGAGAGAGAAACAGAGAGAGAGAGAGAGAGAGACTGAGAGAGAGACAGAGAGAGAGAGAGAGACTGAGAGAGAGAGAGAGAGAGAGAGAGAGAGAGAGAAAGAGAGAGAGAGAGAGGGAGAGAGAGAGAGAGAGCGAGAGAGAGTGAGAGAGTGAGAGAGAGATTGAGAGAGAGAGAGAGAGAGAGAGAGTGAGAGAGAGAGTGAGAGAGAGAGAGAGAGAGAGTGAGAGAGAGAGAGAGAGAGAGAGTGAGAGAGAGAGAGAGCGAGAGAGAGAGTGAGAGAGAGAGAGAGAGAGTGAGAGAGTGAGAGAGTGGGAGAGAGAGAGTGACAGAGTGAGAGAGTGAGAGAGTGAGAGAGGGAGAGAGAGAGAGAGAGAGAGAGAGAGAGAGAGAGAGAGAGAGAGAGAGAGAGCGAGAGAGAGAGAGAGAGAGAGAGAGAGAGAGAGAGAGAGAGACAGAGAGAGAGAGACTGAGAGAGAGAGAGACAGAGAGAGAGAGAGACTGAGAGAGAGAGACAGAGAGAGAGAGAGAGTGAGAGAGAGAGAGAGAGAGAGAGAAAGAGAGTGAGAGAGAGAGAGAGAGAGTGAGAGAGAGAGAGAGAGACAGGGAGTGAAAGAGAGATGGAAAAAGAGACAGCCATCCATCCATGTTCTTCCTCTTATCCGGGGCCAGGTCACAGGGGCAACAGTCTATGCAGGGACTCCCAGACACTTCACACCGGACACTTCCAGGCGTTCCCAGGCCAGCCGGGAGACATTGTCCCTACAGCGTGTCCTGGGTCTTCCCCGGGGCCTCCTCCCAGTGGGACATGCCCGGAACAGCTCCCGAAGGAGGTGTCCAGGAGGCGTCCGGAACAGACACCTCTTGTCCTTTCAGTTATTACACAGAGCTCATGACCATAGGTGAGGGTAGGAACATAGGCTGACACTAAATTGAGAGCTTTGCCTTTCGGCTCAGCTCCCTCTTCACCACAACGATCCGCCTGTCAAACTCATGTTCCATTGTACCCTCACTCGTGAACAAGACCCTGAGATACTTGAACTTCTCCACTTGAGACAGGAACTCTCCACCCACCCGGAGAGGGCAGGACACCTTTTTCCGGTCAAAAACCATGGCCTCAGATTTTGGAGGAGCTGATCCTCATCCCAGCCACTCCACACTGCAATCCACCCCAGTGTGCATTGGAGATCCCAGTTCGATGAAGCCATCAGAACATCATCATCTGTAAACAGCAGAGATGAGATCCTGTGGTCCCCAAACCGGATCCCCTCTGGCCCCTGACTGCGTCTAGAAATGCTGTCCATAAATATAATGAACAGAACCGGTGACAAAGGGCAGCCCTGGAGTCCAACATGCACCAGAAACAGGTTTGACTTACTACGGGCAATGTGAACACAGCTCCTGCTCCGGTCATACAGAGCACTCTCCACAGGACCCCACGAGGGACACGGTCGATCTTCTCCAGATCCACAAAGCACATGTGGACTGGTTGGACAAACTCCCATGAACCCTCAAGCACCCGATGGAGATAAGGAAGCTAATTGATTATTTAAGTTATGGAAGACGGGTGGGATTTAATACGTTTTCTTCTTCCCACTCCTTTTCGAGCAAAAAGAAAAGACAAATGTATTTGACTGTCTATTGATTACCTGTATTTATTTCCTTGTGTTGACCTGCTCGAAATGAATAAATGAAATGAAATGAAATGAAGAGTATAGAGCCGGTCCAGTGTTCCGCGGCCAAGATGAAAACCACACTGCCCCTCCTTGATCCGAGGTTCGACCATCAGTCGGATCCTCCTCTCCAGTACCCTGGAATAGACCTTACCGGGAAGGCTGAGGAGTGTGAGTACCCTGTGGTTGGAACACACCCTCTGGTCCCCTTCTTAAAAAGAGGGACCACCACCCTGGTCTGCCAGTCCAGAGGTAAGATAAGATAAGCCTTTATTGATCTCACACAGGAGAAATTTACTCGCCACAGTAGCTCCAGGACAATTGGACAGGAGGGAAAAAAAGTGCATCCAGGCAGGGAGGGGATAAAGTAAGTAATAAATAGTACAAATAGTAATACGTAATAATAATAATAATGGAAAATAGTAATAATGATAATAGTAACAACAAGCATCAACATGAAAAAGGAGGATATTGCACATTTGTCCTATATAGTAGAATTATACAGTCTGATGGCGGTGGGGATGAAGGATCTGCGGTAGCGCTCCTTCTTGCACTGGGGGTGCCTCAGTCGGCTGCTGAAGGAGCTGCTCAGCTCCTCTACAGTCCGGTGCAGAGGGTGAGAGGTGTCGTTCTTAATGGACATGAATTTGGCCAGTACCCTCCTCTCAGCCACCTCCTCTACAGAGTCCAGAGGACAGCCCAGGACAGAGCTGGCCCTCCTGACCAGCTTATTCAGTCTTTTTCTGTCCCGCTCTGTGCTGCTCGGGGCCCAGCAGACGACAGCGTAGAGGAGAGCAGAGGCCACCACAGAGTCATAAAAAGTCTTGAGCAGAGGCCTGCTCACTCCAAAGGAACTCAGTCTCCTCAGGAGGTGGAGGCGACTTTGGCCCTTCTTGTACAGGGCGTTGGTGTTGTGGGACCAGTCCAGTTTATTGTTGAGGTGAACACCCAGGTACTTGAAACTGTCCACAGTCTCTATGTCCTGCCCCTGGATGTTCACCGGTGAGTGAGGTAGTGGTCTCCTCCTGAAGTCCATCACCAGCTCCTTTGTCCAGGGATGAAAGTGGCCAATCGTGAAAAAAGCGGAAAGTCACAACCCCCCCCCCCCCCCCGCTGGAAAATTTTAAATTTCTGAAATTTGGATTTCTATATGCTATATGTTAGCAATAAAGTAAAACTGTACATAAAAGTACAAAAAAAACACACATTTTATTAACAGGTACTAGTAGTATATATTGGATTTGTTTTTGCTTTGCACTTCGTCTAATCAGAGGCATTGAGGAGGAGCTTCTGCGCTAAAAGGCGCAGGTGAAAAAGCGAGGAGCGACGCGTTAAGTGAGGCACGGGCAGGTAGGATGAGGTATAGGATGTTTTATAAAGTTTAACCTGTGTACACACAATGGTACAGGCTGTTACGAAAGAGCTGCGCTCACTCGCTCGGTCCGCGGCTCCAGACACGGGCTCACGCGGCCCGAAGTTTAATACAAAGTTTAATACGAGATACACGTACTTTTGTTCTGAATACGGGACGATTCTGTTTTTCAAGGGACGGTTGGCGACTCTAAACACAACTATACATATATATACACCCAAAATCTTTCTCAACGAATTTGCACAGATATTAAAAAAAAAAAAAAAATTACCCCACGGCTGAAAAAAAAGCAGAGATCCGCTAAAAAACTGAACTCTTTCATCCCTGTTTGTCTTACTGGTGTTCAGGCTCAGGTGGTTGCGCCCACACCAGTCCACAAAGTCACTGATGACCGAGCGGTACTCCAGCTCGTTCCCCTCTGACACACAGCCCACAATGGCCGAGTCGTCGGAGAACTTCTGGAGATGGCAGCTGTCCGTGTTGTATGTGAAGTCCGAGGTGTATATGGTGAAGAGGAAGGGTGAGAGGACAGTACCCTGGGGGGCCCCCGTGCTGCAGACTACCACCTCTGACTCACAGCCGCGCAGCCGCACGTACTGTGGACGGTCAGTGAGGTAGTCGATGGTCCAGGCAGCGAGATGTCCATCCACTCCCGCGTCCTCCAGCTTCCCCCGCAGCAGCGCCGGCCTGATGGTGTTGAAGGCGCTGGAGAAGTCAAAGAACATGACTCTCACAGCACTCCCGGCGGTCTCAAGGTGGGTGAGCGCCCGCTGCAGAAAGTAGTAGTGCTGGGTTGAGTCCGTGTGAGGGGGAAGGGGGGTATGGCTACTGGCCCGGGAAGGTGTGAAGAGGAGGAGGAGGGAGTCGGCAGAGGGGCAGAGGGGGTGGGGGGCGCATTAAACCTGTTAAAGTAACAGTTTAATTTGTCCGCCCAGCGCTGATCGCCATCAGCTGTCCCTCTGCCGCTCTGTCCAAAACCAGACCAGGTACTGTCCCCGACCGCCACGCGATGTTGCAGAGACATGTCAGCAAAGACAGCCCCACAACATCTACAGATTTAAGATACTCAGGACGAATCTCATCCACCCCCGGAGCCTCGCCACCAAGGACTTCAGCCAGGGTGATAGATGAGTGACTTCAGCCAGGGTGATAGATGAGTTTGCCTCTGAGTCCCCAGCCTCTGCTTCCTCCTGAGAAGACGTGATGGTAGGACTGAGGAGATCCTCAAAGTACAGTGGTACCTCACCTTACGAAAGACCCAAAAAACGAAAATTTCAAGTTACGAAACGCCTTCACGTTAAATTTTGGTCTCTAGATATGAAAGAAAATTCAAGTTACGAAACGCGAAATCTCAAAAATTCAAATAATGCGCGCTCAGCCACACACATTATACGCTTTTCCCAGACTGGATTTAAACTTTTCTCACATTTGTCTCTCGTTTAAACACTCAAACTTTCATAGATTTTCAACAAAATGTATTAATAGTGAAGTGTGGGGGGAAGGGGGAGGGCGGTGTGTGTGCGCGGACACGTGTGTGATAGCGCAGCATGACCCGGCGCGGGGCTGCGAGGATGAGACCCGTGCTCAATCCGTGCCTCTCTAGACCAGGTCTAAACCAGGTCTGAACCAGGTCTGAACCAGGTCTAAACCAGAATTAGACCACCGCGGCTCTTGCATGTGTTCGTTCATGCGATCAGACTGCGTGTGGTCCCGAGGGGAGTCCTCGCTGCTCGCCTCAGCCGTGACTCAAAACGAAACCAGGAAATAGACCCGCACGCGGTGGTTTAGACCTGGTTCAGACCTGGTTTAGACCTGGCACGGTTTGAGCACGGGTCTCTGCTCGCAGCCCCGCGCCGGGTCCTGCTGCGCTATCACACATGTGTCCGCGCGCACACACCGCCCTCCCCCTTCCCCCCCACGCACGCAGTCGCTGCTCGCCTCAGCCTCAGCCTCGTGAGGTACACCGCTGCTGCTTGGTCTAGACCTGGTATAGTCCACATTTAGTCCTGGGTTTACAGTCTCTACGCAGAACACAATGTTACACTATAAAAAATGTTACACTATAAAAAAAAAACTTGGAACGGAGCCTTGGAACGAATCAGGCTTTTTCCATTGAAATAGCTACTCAACTTACGAAAAAGTCACGTTACGAAACCACTTCTGGAACGAATTAATTTCGTAAGGTGAGGTACCACTGTATTCCTTCCACCATCCGACATCATCCCCAGTCGAGGTCAACAGCTCTCCAACCGCACCATAAACAGTGTTGGTGAAGCAGTGCTTCCCCCTCCTGAGGTATTGGACGGTTTGCCATAATTTCTTTGAGGTCATCTGATAGTCCTCCTCCATGGCCTTGCGGAACTCCTCCCAACCCCAAGTTTTAGCCTCTGTGACCACCCGGGCTGCAGCATGCTTGGCCCGCCGGTACCCATCAACTGGGAGAAGCTCTCCCGGAGGTGTGAGTTGAAGGTCCCCCTGACAGAGGGCTCAGCCAGATGTTCCCAACAGACCTTCACTATGCGCTTGGGCCTGCCAGGTCTTTCCGGCTTCCTCCCCCACCAGCGGACCCAACTCACAACCAGGTGGTGATCAGTCGACAGCTCTGCCCCTCTCTTCACCCGAGTGTCCAAGACACACGGCTGGAGGTCAGATGACGCGACAACAAAGTCCATCATCAACCTCCGGCCTAGGGTGTCCTGGTGCCACGTGCACTGATGGACACCCTCGAACATGGTGTTCGTTATAGACAAACAGAAGTCCAATAACAGAACACCGCTTGGGTTCAGATCAGAGAGGCCTTTCCTCCTGATCACCCCTCTCCAGGTGTCACTGTCATTGCCCATGTGGGTATTGAAGTCTCCCAGGAGAACAACGGAGTCCCCAGGCGGTGCACTGTCCAGTACCCCTCCCAGAGACTCCAAGACCTGATTTTGTTACCTGTATTTATACATGTGTAATGACAATAAAGTTGAATCTAAATTTAAATCTAAATCTAAGTGCACTGGTGCCAGGTGCCAGGTGCACTGCTGTTTGGCCCATAAGCCGACACAACAGTGAGAGACCTGTCCCCGACTTGAAGGCGCAGTGATGTCTCGTTCACCGGGGTGAACTCCAACACACAGCAACTGAGCTCTGGGGCAATGAGCAGGCCCACACCAGCCCGCCGCCGCAGCCCGAGGGCAATGCCAGAGAAATGGAGAGTCCAGCCCCCCTCAAGGAGTTGGGTTCCAAAGCCCAAGATGTGCGTGGAGGTGAGGCCGACTATATCTAGTCGGTAATGCTCAACCTCCCACACGAGCTCGGGCTCCTTCCCCCCCTAGCCCAGAGCTAATCTCCATGTGCGGAGATCCAGTCGTCAGGGTCCCTGCCTTTGACTGCCGCCCAGATCTCCATGCACTAGCCCCCTATAGATCCTCCTGCGGGTGGTGGGCCCGCGGGAGGATGGCCCCACGTCGCACCTTTGGGCTGTGCCTGGCCGGGACCTGTGGGGGAAGGACTGGCCATCAGATGCTCGGTGTCGAGCAATGTAACTGGCCTTGCCTCTCATTGTCGGGACTTCTGAACTGCTCTTAGTCTGACCCATCCTCCAGGACCTGTTTGTCTTGGGTGACCCTACCAGGGGCATGAAGCCCCCGACAACATAGCTCCACTCAAACCCCACATTAAGGCCAAGAGAGAGACAGAGATAGAAAAAGACAGAGAGAGAGATAGAGAGAGACAGAGACAGAAAGAGAGACATAAATAGAGAGAAAAATACAGAGACAAAGACAGTGAGACAGAGAGAGAGAGAGACAGAGAGAGAGACAGAGAGAGAGACAGAGAGAGAAAAGGAGAGGGATGTTCAGACCTGGGGCTCCTGGGGAACCCTCTTCTCCATAAACTCGGATCACTTTTCTTCGTCCTGGGTGTCCTAGGATTCCCTGTTCTCCCTGAGGCCCTGTGGGCCCCTGTGGTCCTGGGGCCCCCGAGGGCCCTGTTTCTCCTGAAACAGAGTTCAGTCCAGGTTTACTCCAGGTCAGGACTCGACTGCACGGCAAGGACCTGTTTAAAAAAGCTCAAAGATAAAACTCCAAGACCCATTTACCTGTGGGTCCAGCTGGTCCCACTGGCCCTGGATCTCCCTGAGGTCCTGTGGGCCCGGCAGGTCCCGAGGGCCCCGAGTCTCCTCTGCACCCTGAAGAGCAAAGACAGACTGAAGGACCAATCACAGAAGTGAATGAATCTTTCCTGATTGGCTGATACCTGTCCCTCCTGCTGCTCCCGGGGCCCCTGGTTGGCCTTTCCTCCCCACAGCTCCCACAGGCCCTGGCTCGCCGTCAAAGCCTGGAGTCCCATAAGGACCGGTGGGCCCCAGATTCCCGATGCCCGGGGGCCCCATGTCACCTTGACTCCCATTTGGTCCTTTCACACCTGCGACAGAGTCAGAGGTTCAGAACCAGAGGTCAGGGGTCAGGGTCAGGGGTCAGACTCAGGGTCAGTATATTGTAAATTATATTATAAAAACAAAGAGCAAAAATATAATCAGTCAGAGTCCAGAGAACAGGTCTGTACCTGGGAACCCCACACTCCCAGTGGGTCCTGTTTTTCCTGGAGGTCCAGGAGGGCCTGGGAGACACTGACCCACAAATCCCAAAGGTCCAGGGGGTCCAACAGGCCCAGGGGCCCCTAAAAAGACTCACAGTGAGGTCTAGAGCTGGTTTAGTCCTGGTTCAGTTCTGGTTTAGGCCTGGTTCAGGCCTGGTTCCATCCTGTACCTTTTGCTCCGGTTGTCCCCTTCTCTCCTGGATATCCCGGTTCTCCAGTCAGACCAGAGCATCCCCGGTCGCCCTGGGGCCCCACAGACCCCTCCTCTCCCTGGGAGCCGCTCCGTCCCTGGGTCCCTGGAAGCCCGAAGCCGCGGTCCCCCTGAGACGGGGCACAGGGTTGGGTGGTTTTAGGGAAGAATTAGGAAAAAACATTTTAAAAAAGGTAAAAGGAGAAATTCAATTTGTCAACTTTGTCAGCTCATCCAAGCTGCGAAAAGTTTTCAACCAAATAAACTTTGTCCAGTCGACAAATTGAATTTCTTCTTTTACCATGAATTCTACCTGGACGACTGAGGGATTCTTCACACATTTAAAAAAAAAAAAAATGTAGATCCGGTTCAGATCCTGGACTTTACCTTGGCCCCGGGGCATCCTGGAGGTCCTGAAGGTCCAGCTCGACCTTTGACGCCAAAACTGGCCAGACCAGAGTCACCGGGGTCACCTCTGTCTCCTGAGACACAAACATCACCATCATTATATTACTGCTACTACTAGAACTAGTACTACTACTACTACTACTACTACTACTACTACTACTACTACTACTAATACTACTAATACTTCTAATACTATTACTACTAGTAGTAGTACTACTCCTGCTGCTACTACAGTACATCATACTACAGGACTGACCTTTGACACCGGGGAACCCTGGGGGTCCCTGGATGGAGAAGCCTGAGTCTCCTTTGAGTCCTTTGGGTCCTGGGGGTCCTGGTCTTCCTGGGAATCCAGCCAGACCTGGAACAGAACCAATCTGAGGACTTTAAGAGACTTAAAGACTCTGGTCCAGTCTCTAGTCTGGTCTCTGGTCTCTGGTCTCTGGTCTCTGGTCTCTGGTCTGGTCTCTGGTCTCTGGTCTGGTCTCTGGTCTCTGGTCTCTGGTCTGGTCTCTGGTCTGGTCTCTGGTCTCTGGTCTCTGGTCTCTGGTCTCTGGTCTGGTCTCTGGTCTCTGGTCTCTGGTCTGGTCTCTGGTCTGGTCTCTGGTCTCTGGTCTCTGGTCTCTGGTCTCTGGTCTGGTCTCTGGTCTCTGGTCTGGTCTCTGGTCTGGTCTCTGGTCTCTGGTCTCTGGTCTCTGGTCTCTGGTCTGGTCTCTGGTCTGGTCTCTGGTCTCTGGTCTCTGGTCTGGTCTCTGGTCTGGTCTCTGGTCTCTGGTCTCTGGTCTCTGGTCTCTGGTCTCTGGTCTGGTCTCTGGTCTCTGGTCTCTGGTCTCTGGTCTGGTCTCTGGTCTCTGGTCTCTGGTCTCTGGTCTGGTCTCTGGTCTGGTCTCTGGTCTCTGGTCTCTGGTCTGGTCTCTGGTCTGGTCTCTGGTCTCTGGTCTCTGGTCTCTGGTCTCTGGTCTGGTCTCTGGTCTCTGGTCTCTGGTCTCTGGTCTCTGGTCCGGTCTCTGGTCTCTGGTCTCTGGTCTCTGGTCTCTGGTCTCTGGTCTCTGGTCCGGTCTCTGGTCTCTGGTCTCTGGTCTGGTCTCTGGTCTCTGGTCTCTGGTCTCTGGTCTCTGGTCTCTGGTCTCTGGTCTCTGGTCTCTGGTCTGGACTCTGGTCTGGTCTCTGGTCTCTGGTCTGGTCTCTGGTCCGGTCTCTGGTCTCTGGTCTCTGGTCTCTGGTCTCTGGTCTGGTCTCTGGTCTGGTCTCTGGTCTCTGGTCTGGTCTCTGGTCTGGTCTCTGGTCTCTGGTCTCTGGTCTCAGGTCTGGTCTCTGGTCTCTGGTCTCTGGTCTCTGGTCTCTGGTCTGGTCTCTGGTCTCAGGTCTGGTCTCTGGTCTCTGGTCTGGTCTCTGGTCTCTGGTCTGGTCTCTGGTCTCTGGTCTCTGGTCTGGTCTCTGGTCTGGTCTCTGGTCTCTGGTCTCTGGTCTCTGGTCTCTGGTCTGGTCTCTGGTCTCTGGTCTCTGGTCTCTGGTCTCTGGTCCGGTCTCTGGTCTCTGGTCTCTGGTCTCTGGTCTCTGGTCTCTGGTCTCTGGTCTGGTCTCTGGTCTGGTCTCTGGTCTCTGGTCTCTGGTCTCTGGTCTGGTCTCTGGTCTCTGGTCTCTGGTCTCTGGTCTCTGGTCTCTGGTCTCTGGTCTCTGGTCTCTGGTCTGGACTCTGGTCTGGTCTCTGGTCTCTGGTCTGGTCTCTGGTCCGGTCTCTGGTCTCTGGTCTCTGGTCTCTGGTCTCTGGTCTGGTCTCTGGTCTGGTCTCTGGTCTCTGGTCTGGTCTCTGGTCTGGTCTCTGGTCTCTGGTCTCTGGTCTCAGGTCTGGTCTCTGGTCTCAGGTCTGGTCTCTGGTCTCTGGTCTGGTCTCTGGTCTCAGGTCTGGTCTCTGGTCTCTGGTCTGGTCTCTGGTCTCTGGTCTGGTCTCTGGTCTCTGGTCTCTGGTCTGGTCTCTGGTCTGGTCTCTGGTCTCTGGTCTCTGGTCTCTGGTCTCTGGTCTGGTCTCTGGTCTCTGGTCTCTGGTCTCTGGTCTGGTCTCTGGTCTCTGGTCTGGTCTCTGGTCTCTGGTCTGGTCTCTGGTCTGGTCTCTGGTCTCTGGTCTCTGGTCTCTGGTCTCTGGTCTGGTCTCTGGTCTGGTCTCTGGTCTCTGGTCTCTGGTCTGGTCTCTGGTCTGGTCTCTGGTCTCTGGTCTCTGGTCTCTGGTCTCTGGTCTCTGGTCTCTGGTCTGGTCTCTGGTCTCTGGTCTCTGGTCTCTGGTCTCTGGTCTGGTCTCTGGTCTCTGGTCTCTGGTCTCTGGTCTGGTCTCTGGTCTGGTCTCTGGTCTCTGGTCTCTGGTCTGGTCTCTGGTCTGGTCTCTGGTCTCTGGTCTCTGGTCTCTGGTCTCTGGTCTGGTCTCTGGTCTCTGGTCTCTGGTCTCTGGTCTCTGGTCCGGTCTCTGGTCTCTGGTCTCTGGTCTCTGGTCTCTGGTCTCTGGTCTGGTCTCTGGTCTCTGGTCCGGTCTCTGGTCTCTGGTCTCTGGTCTGGTCTCTGGTCTCTGGTCTCTGGTCTCTGGTCTCTGGTCTCTGGTCTCTGGTCTCTGGTCTCTGGTCTGGACTCTGGTCTGGTCTCTGGTCTCTGGTCTGGTCTCTGGTCCGGTCTCTGGTCTCTGGTCTCTGGTCTCTGGTCTCTGGTCTGGTCTCTGGTCTGGTCTCTGGTCTGGTCTCTGGTCTCTGGTCTCTGGTCTCAGGTCTGGTCTCTGGTCTCTGGTCTCTGGTCTCTGGTCTCTGGTCTGGTCTCTGGTCTCAGGTCTGGTCTCTGGTCTCAGGTCTGGTCTCTGGTCTCTGGTCTGGTCTCTGGTCTCTGGTCTGGTCTCTGGTCTCTGGTCTCTGGTCTGGTCTCTGGTCTGGTCTCTGGTCTCTGGTCTCTGGTCTCTGGTCTCTGGTCTGGTCTCTGGTCTCTGGTCTCTGGTCTCTGGTCTCTGGTCCGGTCTCTGGTCTCTGGTCTCTGGTCTCTGGTCTCTGGTCTCTGGTCTCTGGTCTGGTCTCTGGTCTGGTCTCTGGTCTCTGGTCTCTGGTCTCTGGTCTGGTCTCTGGTCTCTGGTCTCTGGTCTCTGGTCTCTGGTCTCTGGTCTCTGGTCTCTGGTCTCTGGTCTGGACTCTGGTCTGGTCTCTGGTCTCTGGTCTGGTCTCTGGTCCGGTCTCTGGTCTCTGGTCTCTGGTCTCTGGTCTCTGGTCTGGTCTCTGGTCTGGTCTCTGGTCTCTGGTCTGGTCTCTGGTCTGGTCTCTGGTCTCTGGTCTCTGGTCTCAGGTCTGGTCTCTGGTCTCTGGTCTCTGGTCTCTGGTCTCTGGTCTGGTCTCTGGTCTCAGGTCTGGTCTCTGGTCTCTGGTCTGGTCTCTGGTCTCAGGTCTGGTCTCTGGTCTCTGGTCTGGTCTCTGGTCTCTGGTCTGGTCTCTGGTCTCTGGTCTCTGGTCTGGTCTCTGGTCTGGTCTCTGGTCTCTGGTCTCTGGTCTCTGGTCTCTGGTCTGGTCTCTGGTCTCTGGTCTCTGGTCTCTGGTCTCTGGTCCGGTCTCTGGTCTCTGGTCTCTGGTCTCTGGTCTCTGGTCTCTGGTCTCTGGTCTCTGGTCTGGTCTCTGGTCTCTGGTCTCTGGTCTCTGGTCTCTGGTCCGGTCTCTGGTCTCTGGTCTCTGGTCTCTGGTCTCTGGTCTCTGGTCTCTGGTCTGGTCTCTGGTCTCTGGTCTCTGGTCTCTGGTCTCTGGTCTCTGGTCTCTGGTCTCTGGTCTCTGGTCTGGACTCTGGTCTGGTCTCTGGTCTCTGGTCTGGTCTCTGGTCCGGTCTCTGGTCTCTGGTCTCTGGTCTCTGGTCTCTGGTCTGGTCTCTGGTCTGGTCTCTGGTCTCTGGTCTGGTCTCTGGTCTGGTCTCTGGTCTCTGGTCTCTGGTCTCAGGTCTGGTCTCTGGTCTCTGGTCTGGTCTCTGGTCTCTGGTCTGGTCTCTGGTCTCTGGTCTGGTCTCTGGTCTCTGGTCTCTGGTCTCTGGTCTGGTCTCTGGTCTCAGGTCTGGTCTCTGGTCTCTGGTCTGGTCTCTGGTCTCAGGTCTGGTCTCTGGTCTCTGGTCTGGTCTCTGGTCTCTGGTCTGGTCTCTGGTCTCTGGTCTCCGGTCTGGTCTCTGGTCTGGTCTCTGGTCTCTGGTCTCTGGTCTGGTCTCTGGTCTCTGGTCTCTGGTCTCTGGTCTGGTCTCTGGTCTCTGGTCTCTGGTCTCTGGTCTCTGGTCTCTGGTCTCTGGTCTGGTCTCTGGTCTCTGGTCTCTGGTCTCTGGTCTCTGGTCTGGTCTCTGGTCTCTGGTCTCTGGTCTGGTCTCTGGTCTCTGGTCTCTGGTCTCTGGTCTCTGGTCTCTGGTCTGGTCTCTGGTCTCTGGTCTCTGGTCTCTGGTCTCTGGTCTGGTCTCTGGTCTCTGGTCTCTGGTCTCTGGTCTCTGGTCTCTGGTCTCTGGTCTGGTCTCTGGTCTGGTCTCTGGTCTCTGGTCTCTGGTCTCTGGTCTCTGGTCTCTGGTCTGGTCTCTGGTCTCTGGTCTCTGGTCTCTGGTCTCTGGTCTGGTCTCTGGTCTCTGGTCTCTGGTCTGGTCTCTGGTCTCTGGTCTCTGGTCTCTGGTCTCTGGTCTCTGGTCTGGTCTCTGGTCTCTGGTCTCTGGTCTCTGGTCTCTGGTCTGGTCTCTGGTCTCTGGTCTGGTCTCTGGTCTCTGGTCTGGACTTACCTTCAGGTCCTGGACTGCCGCTCTGGCCCTTGGACCCTTTGGGACCCGGGTCTCCTGCAGAGACGTCGTATGTGAACGGTTCGCCCTTTTCTCCTGCCGCACAAACACAAGGTCAAAGCTCATTTTGTGTCAAACTTATGAAATCATTGACCTTTTATTAGGCCCGAGCGCTAAAGCGTAGGGCCTATTGTAACTGTTCTGCAGCACGTCGCACTTTTTAAGCATGTCGCACTTTTTAAGCACTTAGCACTCAACGACTGGTGCCCGCTGACATGGCACGGTGGCATCGCCCGTGGCCGCGATAGTGGCCAAATTGTAATTCGCGGGCCGACAATGCAGGAAACAGGAGAGCGAAGCGAAGAGTGGCACTCATGTCAGTGACTTGTGCCCGCTGACCTGGCACGGTGGCACCTCCTGTGGCGGCAAAATTGTAATTGTGCACGATGTCATGTGTGCCCACAAAACCAGAGCGCAAAGCGCTCTGCCTTTTCCAAACATATTGGCATTCATGTCAGTGACTTGTGCCAGCTAACATGGCACGGTGGCACCGCCCGTGCCCACTACGGAGGAAAAATTTTAATCGTTTTGTGGGCGAGGAGACTCAGGCTTCTCCATCCAGTGCACGATGTCATGTCGCCCACAAAACCAGAGCGCGAAGCGCTCTCCCTTTTCCAAACACTCAATGCCACACTACAGTGACACTCATAGGATCCAATAGCACAGACTGGCACTGCCCATTGCCGCGAAAGCGGCATAACTGTAATCGTTACCCATCGTAAACGCCAAAAATGTGCATTGGGCAAGAGAGCAATCGATGAGCGTTGTGCTCGTCATTGACAATGGACCCCACGGGTGCGTTACTGGACACGAGCCCTTTCCATTCATATATATATTGCCACCATCGGTTATTATTATTTTCCCGACCACTTTTTTCAGGTTTCGGGTTCTTCCCACCGACGAAAACTCACGAAATTTTGCCCAAAATTAAAGAACGCCAAAAAAGGAATTTACATATAATCTGTATTAAAAATATTTAAAAATGGCTCGACAGCGCCACCTCGAAAATCAAAATACATTGCGCCAATGGCTATACCCGATAAATGAACTTTGTCGTAAACAAACGAAATTCAGCTATATTGGGCCGAGCACGCGACCCGGCGCCGAAGGCGCAATTTCCTGTCCTCGTATTTTAACGAACTCCTCCTAGGGTTTTTGACCCAGACTCACCAGAATCGTGCTGTATCATCTAGACAAGTGGGACATTAAAAGTTGTTAAAAGCGTTCTAAAAGAGTGAACGGTGTTTCCGTGACAACGCCACAAATTTCAGGTTCGTTTTTGTGGCTCGCCATCAAAGTTCGACGAGCAATAATTCGCACATACTTTGGCCGATTTCACTCAAACTTCTATCGTTGGTTGACACCCCGGCCCTGAACAGATTGATATGAGAAAATCTGAAATGGACACTATAGCGCCCCCTAGGGAGATTGCATGGAAGTGTAAAATTTTACTTTGTCGTAGACATACCAAATTTGGTACACACATTTGTGACAGGGTCTCGATCAAAAAACTCAATGACACCCCCACGCCATCTCTCATTGTGTTGCCATGGCAACAGGCCAAACATCTGTCCTCTGCAAAAACTTTGTCATAGTCAAACAAAATTTGGTACACAGATGCATCATGGGAAGATAAACAAAAAGTATATTATACCGTTGCTAGGCAACCAACCAGCCATTTTGGATAGACCATGTGACCTGATGGCGAAGGCGCCATTTCCTGTCAAACTTCGACGAGTGATAATTCGCACATACTTTGGCCGATTTTACTCAAACTTTAATCGTTGGTGAACACCCCGGCCCTACACAGATTGATATAAGAAAATCTCAATTGGCCGTAATAGCGCCCCCTACGGAGATAGGGAGATGCATGGAATAGAAAAAATTTACTTTGCCGTAGACACACCAAATTTGGACCACACATTCGTGACATGGTCTCGATCAAAAAACACAGTGACACCCCCACTCCATCTCACATCATGTTGCCATGGTAACAGGTCAAACATCTGTCCCTGCCATTAGGATGCCCGGCAAAAACTTTGGTGTAGCCACACCTAATTTGGTACATAGATGGTTCATGGGAATAGGAAAATGGTTCAACATCAGTCATGCGAGTGCAAGCGAGGGCCGATCATCGCCGCTTGCGGCTATATTTATTATTATTATTGCATTTTTTTTATCATTTAAGGGAATTTGAGTCCAATGTAATTTAGGCAACATTATTTGTCCTTTTGACTTTGAATTACTTTTGTATAAAGTTTACGGTTTAATAAGGGTTAATAAGGTTTAATAAGGGTTAATAAGGTTTAATAAGGGTTAATAAGGTTTAATATGGTTTGGAAAAAAGGATGAAAATGACGGAGGAGGAATCCTGCCTAATAATGTGAACAGTATTTTTCTTGAAAAAGAATCAGAATGAGAGAATGTCAAAACAAAAAGTCTGAAGACTTCACGGATATAAACATGTCACTTATTAAGAAAATTACTGATGTTGAACCATTTGTTTATCTGTAATTTGTCGTTATCAAAGGGAATATTCCCAGACAAAATGAAAATAGTCAAAATAATTCCACTCTTCAGAAAAGGCAATAAACATGATTTCTCCAATTCCAGACCATATCTCCACTTCCACAATTCTCTAAAGTCCTGGAGAAACGGTTTGCAGCCAGGCTCAATAAATTCATCAATAAATATAAGATTCCGTCAAAAAGCCAGTACGAGTTTGGTTCTAAATGTTCTACAGCAATAATGGACCTGACTGAGGAAACTTCAAATGTTATTGATCAAAAACATGATTGAGTTTGCCTCTGTAGATCTTCAGAAAGCGTTTGGACTCTGCATTAGAGGTGGAACCAGCAGGTTCATAAAGATATCAAAGATACACAAGCTTCTCAAAGCTCCTCAGATCTCTGGAGACACTGGAACACCAGGAGCCACAGGGGGGCACCAGGAGCCACACAGGGGTGCCAGGAGCCACACAGGGGTGCCAGGAGCCACACAGGGGCACCAGGAGTGCCAGGAGCCACACAGGGGAGCCAGGAGCCACACAGGGGCACCAGGAGTGCCAGGAGCCACAGGGGGGCGCCAGGAGCCACACAGGGGAGCCAGGAGTGCCAGGAGCTACAGGGGGGCGCCAGGAGCCACACAGGGGAGCCAGGAGCCACACAGGGGCACCAGGAGTGCCAGGAGCCACAGGGGGGCGCCAGGAGCCACACAGGGGAGCCAGGAGTGCCAGGAGCTACAGGGGGGCGCCAGGAGCCACAGGGGGACACCAGGAGCCACATGGGGGCGCCAGTCGCAAAACCTGTCATTGTGTCCTGAGGCAAAACACTTCATCCACATTGCCTAATATGAAAGTGGAGTGTGCGTGATGATGGAGGTGGTCGCAGGGGCCGACTGTACAGATTGGGAGCCTCACTTCCATCAGTCTGCCCCAGGGCAGCTGTGGCCACAATAGTAGTTCACCATCACCGGGTGTGGAATGAACGAAGAATAATCTGTAGAGCATCTTTGAGTGTCCAGAAAAGCACTGTATAAAACTGATGTATTATTATTATCATTGGTGCCAAGCACCGAAGGTGCTATTAGGCACCATAGTGTTTCTACTGATTCTTCTTCTTATTATTATTATACATTATGTTACTCATCATGGGAGTCTATGGCAACCCCTAGAACCGTCAGGTAAAAAGTTGTGAAAATTTGCATGCACATTCCAGCCAGTCTCCTCATTACCCACAGCAATTTATAGGCCCCCACCCCCAACCCTCTAGCGCCACCAGCAGGTCAAAGTTGCAGGAATTTTCAGGAATTAATGTACCTTTGATCTGTCTTTGATGTGTCTGTGATCTGTTAAACCTTGTTAGACCCTGTCAGACTCTGTCTCTTTTTTAGGGACCGAGCCCCGAAGGGGGACGAAGGTCCCTATTGTTGTTGCTTTGTTTCCCTATTATTAGGGACCGAGCCCCGAAGGGGGACGAAGGTCCCTATTGTTGTTGCTTTGTTTCCCTATTATTATTATTATTATTATTATTATTCTTGTTCTTGTTCACACTCGCTGGGGCAATTTTGAGCATGTTCCCATGCTTCAAAACGAACGAAACTTTGCACGGGCATCACAAAGTGCTGCCAGTACGACCACACAAAGTCCCGTCCCCCAGTGACCCCCAGGAGCTCGATAGCGCCCCCTAGCGCGTTGTCTTTCGGGGCTGGCATACCGTTTAAGATAGGCGCACGAAATTCGATAGGGACGTGTATCTCAATAAGACGAACAAACGCCTCACTGCAATGTCATGGCCACGCCCAACAGGAAGTGAGATAATTGGGCTTTTGTGTGATTTTGGGGTATTTGACATAGAATGGAATTTGAAACACTTCTCCTACACCGTACCTCAGATGGGCTTAAATTTTGGTGAACATAATCTTAAGACGTTGGAGATGTTAAATTGCGAAGGATTTTCAAATAGGCGGTAATATGACGATACGGCGGATCGATAAAGTTAGGTATTTATTGAATGGGAGTGATGAGTTATGAATGGGAGGTATTTGTTGCTAGGCAACGCCCTGATCAAAGGTTTTTGATCTTTGTACCTTTGATCTGATATAGCTGCAAGCAGCAATGTGGGGACAAGCATCGAAGGTTCATGTAGGCCTCAGCATGGAGGCCACATGCAGGGTCTGACAGGGTCTGACAGAGTCTGACAGGGTCTGACAGGGTCTGACAGGGTCTGACAGGGTCTGTTCTGACAGGGTATCTACAATGTCATGGCCACGCCCAACAGGAAGTGAGATAATTGTGCCAGGCACATGAAATTTCGTATGGCTGTGCGTCTCAGTAAGACGAACAAACGCAGGTGCGAGGTCCCGACCAACGCCGCTTGCGGCTTTAATTATTATTATTATTATTATTATTATTATTCTTGTTCTTGTTCACACTCGCTGGGGCAATTTTGAGCATGTTCCCATGCTTCAAAACGAACGAAACTTTGCACGGGCATCACAAAGTGCTGCCAGTACGACCACACAAAGTCCCGTCCCCCAGTGACCCCCAGGAGCTCGATAGCGCCCCCTAGCGCGTTGTCTTTCGGGGCTGGCATACCGTTTAAGATAGGCGCACGAAATTCGGTAGGGACGTGTATCTCAATAAGACGAACAAACGCCTCACTGCAATGTCATGGCCACGCCCAACAGGAAGTGAGATAATTGGGCTTTTGTGTGATTTTTGGGTATTGGATATAGAATGGAATTTGAAACACTTCTCCTACACCGTACCTCAGATAGGCTTAAATTTTGGTGAACATAATCTTAAGACGTTGGAGATGTTAAATTGCGAAGGATTTTCAAATAGGCGGTAATATGACGATACGGCGGATCGATAAAGTTAGGTATGGAATTTGAAACACTTCTCCTACACCGTACCTCAGATGGGCTTAAATTTTGGTGAACATAATCTTAAGACGTTGGAGATGTTAAATTGCGAAGGATTTTCAAATAGGCGGTAATATGACGATACGGCGGATCAATAAAGTTAGGTATTTATTGAATGGGAGTGATGAGTTATGAATGGGAGGTATTTGTTGCTAGGCAACGCCCTGATCAAAGGTCTTTGATCTTTGTACCTTTGATCTGATATAGCTGCAAGCAGCAATGTGGGGACAAGCATCGAAGGTTCATGTAGGCCTCAGCATGTAGGCCACATGCAGGGTCTGACAGGGTCTGACAGGGTCTGACAGGGTCTGACAGGGTCTGTTCTGACAGGGTATCTACAATGTCATGGCCACGCCCAACAGGAAGTGAGATAATTGTGCCAGGCACACGAAATTTGGTATGGCTGTGCGTCTCAGTAAGACGAACAAACGCAGGTGCGAGGTCCCGACCAACGCCGCTTGCGGCTTTAATTAGGGACCGAGCCCCGAAGGGGGACGAAGGTCCCTATTGAAGTTGCTCTGTTTCTCTATTATTATTAGGCCCGAGCGCTGAAGAGCGCATAGGGCCTTTTGTAACTGTTCTGCGGTGCGAAGCACTGCAGAACCAGCGTGGAACGTGTGAAACGCGCTGGTAGGTGTCAATGGACCCCACGGGTGGGTTACTGGACGTGCGCCCTTTCCATTGATATATTTTGTGTTACCATTCGTGGCACTATATTGTTACTGTTCTGGTTTTTCTTATTCTTATTATTATTATTTTCCCGACCACTTTTTCAGGTTTCGGGTACTTCCCACGGACGAAAACTCACGAAATTTTGCGCAAAATTCAAGAACGCCAAAAAAGGAATTTACAAATAATCTGTATTAAAAAATCTTAAAAAATGGCTCCACAGCGCCACCTCAAAATCAAAATACATTGCGCCTATGGCTATACCCGATAAATGAACTTTGTCGTAGATAAACGAAATTCGGGTGGTGGATAGGTCATGTCGTTACGAACCAAAAAATATATTATGGCGTTGCTAGGCGACCAACAGGAAGTCAGCTATATTGGGCCGAGCACGCGACCCGGCACCGAGGGTGCATTTTCCTGTCCTCGTATTTTAACGAACTCCTCCTAGGGTTTTTGACCCAGACTCACCAGAATCGTGCTGTATCATCTAGACAAGTGGGACATTAAAAGTTGTTAAAAGCGTTCTAAAAGAGTGAACGGTGTTTCCGTGACAACGCCACAAATTTCTGGTTCGTTTTTGCGGCTCGCCATTAAATTTCAACGAGCGATAATTTGCGCATACTTTAGCCGATATCACTCAAACTTTAATCGTTCGTTGACACCTCGGCCCTGAACAGATTGATATAAGAAAATCTGAAATAGGTGCTATAGCGCCACCTAGGGAGATTGCATGGAAGCGCAAAATTTTACTTTGTCGTAGACATACCAAATTTGGTACACATATTCGTGACGGGGTCTTGATCAAAAAACTTAATGACGTCAACACGCCATGTCCCATCGTGTTGCCATGGCAACAGGCCAAACATCTGTCGTCGCCAATGGGACGCCCGGCATAAACTTTGTCGTAGCCATACCAAATTTGGTACACAGATGCATCATGGGATAAGGAACAAAACAGTATATTATGCGGTTGCTAAGCGACCAACAGGAAGTCGGCCATTTTGGACCGAGCACGTGACCTGGCACCGAGGGTGCATTTTCCTGTCCTCGTATTTTAACGAACTCCTCCTAGGGTTTTTGACCCAGACTCACCAGAATCGTGCTGTATCATCTAGACAAGTGGGACATTAAAAGTTGTTAAAAGCGTTCTAAAAGAGTGAACGGTGTTTCCGTGACAACGCCACAAATTTCAGGTTCGTTTTTGTGACTTGCCATCAAATTCGATGGCAATTCGAGCGATAATTCGCACATACTTTGGCCGATTTCACTCAAACTTTAATCGTTGGTGGACACTCCGGCCCTGAACAGATTTCTATAAGAAAATCTGAAATGGACACTATAGCGCCCCCTAGGGAGACTGCATGGAAGTGCAAAATTTTACTTTGTCGTAGACATACCAAATTTGGTACACACATTCGTGACGGGGTCTTGATCAAAAAACTCAATGACGCCAACACGCCATGTCCCATCGTGTTGCCATGGCAACAGGCAAAACATCTGTCGTCACCAATGGGACGACAGGCAAAAACTTTGTCGTAGCCAAACCAAATTTGGTAAACAGATGCATCATGGGAATAGGAACAAAAAAGTATATTAAGCGGTTGCTAGGCGACCAACCAGCCATATTGGATAGACCATGTGACCTGGTGGCAAATGCGTCATTTCTTGTCAAACTTCGACAAGTGTTAATTCACGCATACTTTGGCTGATTTCACTCAAACTTCAATCATTGGTGGACACCCCGGCCCTGAACAGATTGATATAAGAAAATCTGAAATGGACACTATAGCGCCCCCTAGGGAGACTACATGGAAGTGCAAAATTTTACTTTGTCGTAGACATACCAAATTTGGTACACACATTCGTGATAGGGTCTCGAGCAAAAATCTCAATGATGACCCCATGGCATCTCCCATTGTGTTGCCATGGCAACAGGCCAAAAATCTGTCATCATCAATGGGACGCTAGGCAAAAACTTTGTCATAGTCAAACCAAATTTGGTACACAGATGCATCATGGGAAGAGGAACAAAAAATTATATTACACCATTGCTAGGCAACCAACCAGCCATATTGGATAGACCATGTGACCTGGTGGCGAAGGCGTCATTTTCTGTCAAACTTCGACGAGTGATAATTCGCTCATACTTTGGCCGATTTTACTCAAACTTTAATCGTTGCTGAACACCCCGGCCCTACACAGATTGATATAAGAAAATCTCAATTGGCCATAATAGCGCCCCCTAGGGAGATTGCATGGAACAGAAAGATTTTACTTTGCCGTAGACACACCAAATTTGGACCACATATTCGTGACAGGGTCTCGATCAAAAATCTCAATGATGACCCCGCGGCATCTCCCGTCATGTTGCCATGGTAACAGGTCAAACAGCTGTCCCTGCCATTAGGACGCCGGCAAAAGCTTTGGTGTAGCCACACCTAATTTAGTACATATATGGCTCATGGGAATAGGAAAATGGCGCGTTAGCGCCACCCCCCCTGCGAGTGCAAGCGAGGGCCGATCATCGCCGCTTGCGGCTATATTTATTCTTGTTCTTGTTCACGCGCTTTTGGGCAATTTTGAGCATGTTCCCATGCTTCAAAACGAACGTGACTTTGCAGGGGCATCACGTAGGGCGGCAGCTACGCCTCCAAAAAGACCCGTCCCCTGGTGACCCCCAGGAGCTTGATAGCGCCCCCTAGCGCGTTGTCTTTCGGGGCTGGCATACCGTTTAAGATAGGCGCACGAAATTCGGTAGGGACGTGTATCTCAATAAGACAAACAAACGCCTCACTGCAATGTCATGTCCACGCCCAACAGGAAGTGAGATAATTGGCCTTTTATGAAATTTGACATACAATGGAATTTGAAACACTTCTCCTACACCGTACCTCAGATGGGCTTAAATTTTGGTGAACATAATCTTAAGATGTTGGAGATGTTAAATTGCGAAGGATTTTCAAATAGGCGGTAATATGACGATACAGCGGATCAATAAATTTAGGTATGAGTTATGAGTTATGGATGGGAATTATTTATTGAATTTGGAGTTTCGTTTAAGATAGGCGCACGAAATTCGGTAGGGACGTGTATCTCAATAAGACGAACAAACGCCTCACTGCAATGTCATGGCCACGCCCAACAGGAAGTGAGATAATTGGCATTTTGTGTGATTTTGTAATATTGGACAGACAATGGAATTTGAAACACTTCTCCTACACCGAACCTCAGATGGGCTTAAATTTTGGTGAACATAATCTTAAGACATTGGAGATGATAAATTGCGAAGGATTTTCAAATAGGCGGTAATATGACGATACGGCGGATCGATAAACTTAGGTATTTATTGAATGGGAGTTATGAATTATGAATAGGAGGTTTTTATTGAATTTGGAGTTCTTCCTCAGACTAAAACTTCACAGGGTAATGTAGATGAGGACTACCAAGATTTTCATGCCAAATAACTGGCAGTCTGACATAGCGCCCCCATATGACAGGCCAGTGAACTGTCAGAAAATGTACAGCAAATGAGCGTTTTAACACAAAGAGGATCGTGGGTGGCATACGATTTCAGCCAGACACACGAAAGTAGGTATGGGTGTGTATCTCACTAAGATGAACAAAATTGTAATTACAATGTCATGGCCACGCCCAACAGGAAGTGAGATAAGAAGACTTGTATTGCGATTTTGTGTGATATGACATAAAATGGATTTTAAAACACTCCTCCTACACCGTACATCGGATGGGTGTATATTTTGGTGTACATGAGCTCAAGACATTGGAGATGTTAAATTGTGAAGGGATTTTTGATATCTTGTAAGATGACAAAATGGCGGCCTGATGAATTTTGCTACCATTTGAAAGTACCAAATTCAATAGGAGGTGTGTCACCACTTCATTTTGAAACACTTCTCCTACAACGTACCTCAGATGGGCTTAAATTTTGGTGAACATAATCTTAAGACGTTGGAGATGTTAAATTGCGAAGGATTTTCAAATAGGCGGTAATATGACGATACGGCGGATCGATAAACTTAGGTATTTATTGAATGGGAGTTATGAGTTATGAATAGGAGGTTTTTATTGAATTTGGAGTTCTTCCTCAGACTAAAACTTCACAGGGTAATGTAGATGAGGACTACCAAGATTTTCATGGCAAATAACTGGCAGTCTGACATAGCGCCCCCATATGACAGGCCAGTGAACTGTCAGAAATCTACCGCTAGCTGAGCCCCTAACAGGAAAAATTGTCCGATATGGCTTACCATTTTTGCCAGGCACACGAAATTCGGTATGGGTGTGCGTCTCAGTAAGACGAACAAACGCAGGTGCGAGGTCCCGACCAACGCCGCTTGCGGCTTTAATTATTATTATTATTATTATTATTATTATTCTTGTTCTTGTTCACACTCGCTGGGGCAATTTTGAGCATGTTCCCATGCTTCAAAACGAACGAAACTTTGCACGGGCATCACAAAGTGCTGCCAGTACGACCACACAAAGTCCCGTCCCCCAGTGACCCCCAGGAGCTCGATAGCGCCCCCTAGCGCGTTGTCTTTCGGGGCTGGCATACCGTTTAAGATAGGCGCACGAAATTCGGTAGGGACGTGTATCTCAATAAGACGAACAAACGCCTCACTGCAATGTCATGGCCACGCCCAACAGGAAGTGAGATAATTGGGCTTTTGTGTGATTTTTGGGTATTGGACATAGAATGGAATTTGAAACACTTCTCCTACACCGTACCTCAGATGGGCTTAAATTTTGGTGAACATAATCTTAAGACGTTGGAGATGTTAAATTGCGAAGGATTTTCAAATAGGCGGTAATATGACGATACGGCGGATCGATAAAGTTAGGTATTTATTGAATGGGAGTGATGAGTTATGAATGGGAGGTATTTGTTGCTAGGCAACGCCCTGATCAAAGGTCTTTGATTTTGTACCTTTGATCTGATATAGCTGCAAGCAGCAATGTGGGGACAAGCATCGAAGGTTCATGTAGGCCTCAGCATGTAGGACACATGCAGGGTCTGACAGGGTCTAACAGAGTCTGACAGGGTCTGACAGGGTCTGACAGGGTCTGACAGGGTCTGTTCTGACAGGGTATCTACAATGTCATGGCCACGCCCAACAGGAAGTGAGATAATTGTGCCAGGCACACGAAATTTGGTATGGCTGTGCGTCTCAGTAAGACGAACAAACGCAGGTGCGAGGTCCCGACCAACGCCGCTTGCGGCTTTAATTAGGGACCGAGCCCGAAGGGGGCGAAGGTCCCTATTGTTGTTGCTTTGTTTCCCTATTATTATTATTAGGGACCGAGCCCGAAGGGGGACGAGGTCCCTATTGTTGTTGCTTTGTTTCCGTATTATTATTATTCTTGTTCATACACGCTGGGGCAATTTTGAGCATGTTCCCACGCTTCAAAACGAACGAAACTTTGCACGGGCATCACAAAGTGCTGCCAGTACGACCACACAAAGTCCCGTCCCCCGGGGACCCCCAGGAGCTCGATAGCGCCCCCTAGCGCATTGTCTTTCGGGGCTGGCATACCGTTTAAGATAGGCGCACGAAATTCGGTAGGGACGTGTATCTCAATAAGACGAACAAACGCCTCACTGCAATGTCATGGCCACGCCCAACAGGAAGTGAGATAATTGGGCTTTTGTGTGATTTTTGGGTATTGGACATAGAATGGAATTTGAAACACTTCTCCTACACCGTACCTCAGATGGGCTTAAATTTTAGTGAACATAATCTTAAGACGTTAGAGATGTTAAATTGCGAAGGATTTTCAAATAGGTGGTAATATGACGATACGGCGGATCGATAAAGTTAGGTATGGAATTTGAAACACTTGTCCTACACCGTACCTCAGATAGGCTTAAATTTTGGTGAACATAATCTTAAGACGTTGGAGATGTTAAATTGCGAAGGATTTTCAAATAGGCGGTAATATGACGATACGGCGGATCGATAAAGTTAGGTATTTATTGAATGGGAGTGATGAGTTATGAATGGGAGGTATTTGTTGCTAGGCAACGCCCTGATCAAAGATCTTTGATCTTTGTACCTTTGATCTGATATAGCTGCAAGCAGCAATGTGGGGACAAGCATCGAAGGTTCATGTAGGCCTCAGCATGGAGGCCACATGCAGGGTCTGACAGGGTCTAACAGGGTCTGACAGGGTCTGACAGGGTCTGACAGGGTCTGACAGGGTCTGACAGGGTCTGTTCTGACAGGGTATCTACAATGTCATGGCCACGCCCAACAGGAAGTGAGATAATTGTGCCAGGCACACGAAATTTGGTATGGCTGTGTGTCTCAGTAAGACGAACAAACGCAGGTGCGAGGTCCCGACCAACGCCGCTTGCGGCTTTAATTATTCTTGTTCTTGTTCACACTCGCTGGGGCAATTTTGAGCATGTTCCCATGCTTCAAAACGAACGAAACTTTGCACGGGCATCACAAAGTGCTGCCAGTGCGACCACACAAAGTCCCGTCCCCCAGTGACCCCCAGGAGCTCGATAGCGCCCCCTAGCGCGTTGTCTTTCGGGGCTGGCATACCGTTTAAGATAGGCGCACGAAATTCGGTAGGGATGTGTATCTCAATAAGACGAACAAACGCCTCACTGCAATGTCATGGCCACGCCCAACAGGAAGTGAGATAATTGGGCTTTTGTGTGATTTTGGGGTATTTGACATAGAATGGAATTTGAAACACTTCTCCTACACCGTACCTCAGATGGGCTTAAATTTTGGTGAACATAATCTTAAGACGTTGGAGATGTTAAATTGCGAAGGATTTTCAAATAGGCGGTAATATGACGATACGGCGGATCGATAAATTTAGGTATGGAATTTGAAACACTTCTCCTACACCGTACCTCAGATAGGCTTAATTTTCGGTGAACATAATCTTAAGACGTTGGAGATGTTAAATTACAAAGGATTTTCAAATAGGCGGTAATATGACGATACGGCGGATCGATAAAGTTAGGTATTTATTGAATGTGAGTTATGAGTTATGAATGGGAGGTATTTGTTGCTAGGCAACGCCCTGATCAAAGGTCTTTGATCTTTGTACCTTTGATCTGATATAGCTGCAAGCAGCAATGTGGGGACAAGCATCGAAGGTTCATGTAGGCCTCAGCATGGAGGCCACATGCAGGGTCTGACAGGGTCTGACAGGGTCTGTTCTGACAGAGTATCTACAATGTCATGGCCACGCCCAACAGGAAGTGAGATAAATGTCCCAGGCACACGAAATTTGGTATGGCTGTGCGTCTCAGTAAGACGAACAAATGCAGGTGCGAGGTCCCGACCAACGCCGCTTGCGGCTTTAATTATTATTATTATTCTTGTTCATACACGCTGGGGCAATTTTGAGCATGTTCCCATGCTTCAAAACGAACGAAACTTTGCACGGGCATCACAAAGTGCTGCCAGTACGACCACACAAAGTCCCGTCCCCCAGTGACCCCCAGGAGCTCGATAGCGCCCCCTAGCGCGTTGTCTTTCGGGGCTGGCATACCGTTTAAGATAGGCGCACGAAATTCGGTAGGGACGTGTATCTCAATAAGACGAACAAACGCCTCACTGCAATGTCATGGCCACGCCCAACAGGAAGTGAGATAATTGGCCTTTTGTGTGATTTTGGGGTATTGGACATAGAATGGAATTTGAAACACTTCTCCTACACCGTACCTCAGATGGGCTTAAATTTTGGTGAACATAATCTTAAGACGTTGGAGATGTTAAATTGCGAAGGATTTTCAAATAGGCGGTAATATGACGATACGGCGGATCGATAAATTTAGGTATGGAATTTGAAACACTTCTCCTACACCGTACCTCAGATAGGCTTAAATTTTGGTGAACATAATCTTAAGACGTTGGAGATGTAAAATTGCGAAGGATTTTCAAATAGGCAGTAATATGACGATACAGCGGATCGATAAAGTTAGGTATTTATTGAATGAGAGTTATGAGTTATGAATGGGAGGTATTTGTTGCTAGGCAACGCCCTGATCAAAGGTCTTTGATCTTTGTACCTTTGATCTGATATAGCTGCAAGCAGCAATGTGGGGACAAGCATCGAAGGTTCATGTAGGCCTCAGCATGTAGGCCACATGCAGGGTCTGACAGGGTCTGACAGGGTCTGTTCTGACAGGGTATCTACAATGTCATGGCCACGCCCAACAGGAAGTGAGATAATTGTGCCAGGCACACGAAATTTGGTATGGCTGTGCGTCTCAGTAAGACGAACAAACGCAGGTGCGAGGTCCCGACCAACGCCGCTTGCGGCTTTAATTATTATTATTCTTGTTCTTGTTCACACTCGCTGGGGCAATTTTGAGCATGTTCCCATGCTTCAAAACGAACGAAACTTTGCACGGGCATCACAAAGTGCTGCCAGTACGACCACACAAAGTCCCGTCCCCCAGTGACCCCCAGGAGCTCGATAGCGCCCCCTAGCGCGTTGTCTTTCGGGGCTGGCGTACCGTTTAAGATAGGCGCACGAAATTCGGTAGGGATGTGTATCTCAATAAGACGAACAAATGCCTCACTGCAATGTCATGGCCACGCCCAACAGGAAGTGAGATAATTGGCCTTTTGTGTGATTCTGGGGTATTTGACTTAGAATGGAATTTGAAACACTTCTCCTACACCGTACCTCAGATGGGCTTAAAGTTTGGTGAACATAATCTTAAGACGTTGGAGATGTTAAATTGCGAAGGATTTTCAAATAGGCGGTAATATGACGATGCGGCGGATCGATAAAGTTAGGTATGGAATTTGAAACACTTCTCCTACACCGTACCTCAGATAGGCTTAAATTTTGGTGAACATAATCTTAAGACGTTGGAGATGTTAAATTGCGAAGGATTTTCAAATAGGCGGTAATATGACGATACGGCGGATCGATAAAGTTAGGTATTTATTGAATGGGAGTGATGAGTTATGAATGGGAGGTATTTGTTGCTAGGCAACGCCCTGATCAAAGGTCTTTGATCTTTGTACCTTTGATCTGATATAGCTGCAAGCAGCAATGTGGGGACAAGCATCGAAGGTTCATGTAGGCCTCAGCATGGAGGCCACATGCAGGGTCTGACAGGGTCTGACAGGGTCTGACAGGGTCTGTTCTGACAGGGTATCTACAATGTCATGTCCACGCCCAACAGGAAGTGAGATAATTGGCCTTTTGTGTGATTTTCTAAAATTTGACATACAATGGAATTTGAAACACTTCTCCTACAACGTACCGCAGATGAGCTTAAATTTTGGTGAACATAATCTTAAGACGTTGGAGATGTTAAATTGCGAAGGATTTTCAAATAGCCGGTAATATGACGATACGGCAGATCGATAAACTTAGGTATTTATTGAATGTGAGTTATGAGTTATGAATGCGCGTTGTCTTTCAGGGCTGGCATACCGTCTAAGATAGGCGCACAAAATTTGGTAGGGACGTGTATCTCAATAAGACGAACAAACGCCTCACTGCAATGTTATGGCCACGCCCAACAGGAAGTGAGATAATTGGCCTTTTTTGTGATTTTTTAAAATTGGATATACAATGGAATTTCAAACACTTCTCCTACACCGTACCTTAGATGGGCTTAAATTTTGGTGAACATAATCTTAAGACGTTGGAGATGTTAAATTGCGAAGGATTTTCAAATAGGCGGTCATATGACGATACGGCGGATCGATAAATTTATGTATTTATTGAATCAGAGTTATGAGTTATGAATAGGAGGTATTTATTGAATTTGGAGTTCTTCCTCAGACTAAAACTTCACAGGGTAATGTACATGAGGACTACCAAGATTTTCATGCCAAATAACTGGCAGTCTGACATAGCGCCCCCATATGACAGGCCAGTGAACTGTCAGAAAATGTACAGCAAATGAGCACTTTAACACAAAGAGGATTGTGGGTGGCATACGATTTCAGCCAGACACACGAAAGTTGGTATGAGTGTGTATCTCACTAAGATGAACAAAATTGTAATTACAATGTCATGGCCACGCCCAACAGGAAGTGAGATAAGAAGACTTGTATTGCGATTTTGTGTGATATGACATAAAATGGATTTTAAAACACTCCTCCTACACCGTACATCAGATGGGCGTAAATTTTGGTGTACATGAGCTCAAGACATTGGAGATGTTAAATTGCGAAGGGATTTTTGATATCTTGTAAGATGACAAAATGGCGGCCTGATGAATTTTGCTGCCATTTGAAAGTGCCAAATTCAATAGGAGGTGTGTCACCACTTCATTTTGAAACACTTCTCCTACACCGTACATCAGATGGGCGTAAATTTTGGTGTACATGAGCTCAAGACATTGGACATGTTAAATTGCGAAGGGATTTTTGATATCTTGTAAGATGACAAAATGGCGGCCTGATGAATTTTGCTACCATTTGAAAGTGCCAAATGCAATAGGAGGTGTGTCACCACTTAATTTAGCAGACACTTCTCCTACAACGTACCTCAGATGGGCTTAAATTTTGGTGAACATAATCTTAAGACGTTGGAGATGTTAAATTGCGAAGGATTTTCAAATAGGCGGTAATATGACGATACGGCGGATCGATAAACTTAGGTATTTATTGAATGGGAATTATGAGTTATGAATAGGAGGTATTTATTGAATTTGGAGTTCTTCCTCAGACTAAAACTTCACAGGGTAATGTAGATGAGGACTACCAAGATTTTCATGCCAAATAACTGGCAGTCTGACATAGCGCCCCCATATGACAGGCCAGTGAACTGTCAGAAAATGTACCGCAAATGAGCACTTTAACACAAAGAGGATCGTGGGTGGCATACGATTTCAGCCAAACACACGAAAGTTGGTATGGGTGTGTATCTCACTAAGATGAACAAAATTGTAATTACAATGTCATGGCCACGCCCAACAGGAAGTGAGATAAGAAGACTTGTATTGCGATTTTCTGTGATATGACATAGAATAGATTTTCAAACACTCCCCCTACACCGTACATCAGATGGGTGTAAAATTTGGTGTACATGAGCTCAAGACAATGGAGATGTTAAATTGCGAAGGGATTTTTGATATCTTGTAAGATGACAAAATGGCGGCCTGATGAATTTTGCTACCATTTGAAAGTGCCAAATTCAATAGGAGGTGTGTCACCACTTCATTTAGCAGACACTTCTCCTACACCGTACCTCAGATGGGCTTAAATTTTGGTGAACATAATCTTAAGACGTTGGAGATGTTAAATTGCAAAGGATTTTCAAATAGGCGGTAATATGACGATACGGCATATCGATAAAGTTAGGTATGGAATTTGAAACACTTCTCCTACACCGTACCTCAGATAGGCTTAAATTTTGGTGAACATAATCTTAAGACGTTGGAGATGTTAAATTGCGAAGGATTTTCAAATAGGCGGTAATATGACGATACGGCGGCTCGATAAAGTTAGGTATTTATTGAATTGGAGTTATGAGTTATGAATGGGAGGTATTTGTTGATAGGCAACGCCCTGATCAAAGGTCTATGATCTTTGTACCTTTGATCTGATATAGCTGCAAGCAGCAATGTGGGGACAAGCATCGAAGGTTCATGTAGGCCTCAGCATGTAGGCCACATGCGGGGTCTGACAGGGTCTAACAGAGTCTGACAGGGTCTGACAGGGTCTGACAGGGTCTGACAGGGTCTGTTCTGACACGGTATCTACCATGTCATGGCTACGCCCAACAGGAAGTGAGATAATTGTGCCAGGCACACGAAATTTGGTATGGCTGTGCGTCTCAGTAAGACGAACAAACGCAGGTGCGAGGTCCCGACCAACGCCGCTTGCGGCTTTAATTATTATTATTATTATTATTATTATTATTCTTGTTCTTGTTCACACTCGCTGGGGCAATTTTGAGCATGTTCCCATGCTTCAAAACGAACGAAACTTTGCACGGGCATCACAAAGTGCTGCCAGTACGACCACACAAAGTCCCGTCCCCCAGTGACCCCCAGGAGCTCGATAGCGCCCCCTAGCGCGTTGTCTTTCGGGGCTGGCATACCGTTTAAGATAGGCGCACGAAATTCGGTAGGGACGTGTATCTCAATAAGACGAACAAACGCCTCACTGCAATGTCATGGCCACGCCCAACAGGAAGTGAGATAATTGGGCTTTTGTGTGATTTTTGGGTATTGGACATAGAATGGAATTTGAAACACTTCTCCTACACCGTACCTCAGATGGGCTTAAATTTTGGTGAACATAATCTTAAGACGTTGGAGATGTTAAATTGCGAAGGATTTTCAAATAGGCGGTAATATGACAATACGGCGGATCGATAAAGTTAGGTATTTATTGAATGGGAGTGATGAGTTATGAATGGGAGGTATTTGTTGCTAGGCAACGCCCTGATCAAAGGTCTTTGATCTTTGTACCTTTGATCTGATATAGCTGCAAGCAGCAATGTGGGGACAAGCATCGAAGGTTCATGTAGGCCTCAGCATGTAGGCCACATGCAGGGTCTGACAGGGTCTAACAGAGTCTGACAGGGTCTGACAGGGTCTGACAGGGTCTGACAGGGTCTGACAGGGTCTAACAGAGTCTGACAGGGTCTGACAGAGTCTGACAGGGTCTAACAGAGTCTGACAGGGTCTGACAGGGTCTGACAGGGTCTGACAGGGTCTGACAGGGTCTGTTCTGACAGGGTATCTACAATGTCATGGCCACGCCCAACAGGAAGTGAGATAATTGTGCCAGGCACACGAAATTTGGTATGGCTGTGTGTCTCAGTAAGACGAACAAATGCAGGTGCGAGGTCCCGACCAACGCCGCTTGCGGCTTTAATTATTATTATTATTATTATTATTAGGGACCGAGCCCGAAGGGGGCGAAGGTCCCTATTGTTGTTGCTTTGTTTCCCTATTATTAGGGACCGAGCCCGAAGGGGGACGAAGGTCCCTATTGTTGTTGCTTTGTTTCCGTATTATTATTATTATTATTCTTGTTCATACACGCTGGGGCAATTTTGAGCATGTTCCCATGCTTCAAAACAAACGAAACTTTGCACGGGCATCACAAAGTGCTGCCAGTACGACCACACAAAGTCTCGTCCCTGGGGGACCTGGGGGTCCCTGGGAGACCCCCCACTGGGGGACCCCCAGTGGGGGGTCTCCTAGACCGTACCTCAGATGGGCATAAATTTTGGTAAGCATAATCTTAAGACGTTGGAGATGTTAAATTGCGAAGGATTTTCAAATAGGCGGTAATATGACGATACGGCGGATCGATAAAGTTAGGTATGGAATTTGAAACACTTCTCCTACACCGTACCTCAGATAGGCTTAAATTTTGGTGAACATAATCTTAAGACGTTGGAGATGTTAAATTGCGAAGGATTTTCAAATAGGCGGTAATATGACGACACGGCGGATCGATAAAGTTAGGTATTTATTGAATGGGAGTGATGAGTTATGAATGGGAGGTATTTGTTGCTAGGCAACGCCCTGATCAAAGGTCTTTGATCTTTGTACCTTTGATCTGATATAGCTGCAAGCAGCAATGTGGGGACAAGCATCGAAGGTTCATGTAGGCCTCAGCATGTAGGCCACATGCAGGGTCTGACAGGGTCTGACAGGGTCTGACAGGGTCTGTTCTGACAGGGTATCTACAATGTCATGGCCACGCCCAACAGGAAGTGAGATAATTGTGCCAGGCACACGAAATTTGGTATGGCTGTGCGTCTCAGTAAGACGAACAAACGCAGGTGCGAGGTCCCGACCAACGCCGCTTGCGGCTTTAATTATTATTCTTGTTCTTGTTCACACTCGCTGGGGCAATTTTGAGCATGTTCCCATGCTTCAAAACGAACGAAACTTTGCACGGGCATCACAAAGTGCTGCCAGTACGACCACACAAAGTCCCGTCCCCCAGTGACCCCCAGGAGCTCGATAGCGCCCCCTAGCGCGTTGTCTTTCGGGGCTGGCATACCGTTTAAGATAGGAGCATGAAATTCGGTAGGGACGTGTATCTCAATAAGACGAACAAATGCCTCACTGCAATGTCATGGCCACGCCCAACAGGAAGTGAGATAATTGGCCTTTTGTGTGATTTTGGGGTATTTGACATACAATGGAATTTGAAACACTTGTCCTACACCGTACCTCAGATAGGCTTAAATTTTGGTGAACATAATCTTAAGACGTTGGAGATGTTAAATTACGAAGGATTTTCAAATAGGCGGTAATATGACGATACGGCGGATCAATAAAGTTAGGTATTTATTGAATGGGAGTGATGAGTTATGAATGGGAGGTATTTGTTGCTAGGCAACACCCTGATCAAAGGTCTTTGATCTTTGTACCTTTGATCTGATATAGCTGCAAGTAGCAATGTGGGGACAAGCATCGAAGGTTCATGTAGGCCTCAGCATGTAGGCCACATGCAGGGTCTGACAGGGTCTGACAGGGTCTGACAGGGTCTGTTCTGACAGGGTATCTACCATGTCATGGCCACGCCCAACAGGAAGTGAGATAATTGTGCCAGGCACACGAAATTTGGTATGGCTGTGCGTCTCAGTAAGACGAACAAACGCAGGTGCGAGGTCCCGACCAACGCCGCTTGCGGCTTTAATTATTCTTGTTCTTGTTCACACTCGCTGGGGCAATTTTGAGCATGTTCCCATGCTTCAAAACGAACGAAACTTTGCACGGGCATCACAAAGTGCTGCCAGTACGACCACACAAAGTCCCGTCCCCCAGTGACCCCCAGGAGCTCGATAGCGCCCCCTAGCGCGTTGTCTTTCGGGGCTGGCATACCGTTTAAGATAGGCGCACGAAATTCGGTAGGGACGTGTATCTCAATAAGACAAACAAATGCCTCACTGCAATGTCATGGCCACGCCCAACAGGAAGTGAGATAATTGGGCTTTTGTGTGATTTTTGGGTATTGGACATAGAATGGAATTTGAAACACTTCTCCTACACCGTACCTCAGATGGGCTTAAATTTTGGTGAAAATAATCTTAAGACGTTGGAGATGTTAAATTGCGAAGGATTTTCAAATAGGCGGTAATATGACGATACGGCGGATCAATAAAGTTAGGTATGGAATTTGAAACACTTCTCCTACACCGTACCTCAGATAGGCTTAAATTTTGGTGAACATAATCTTAAGACGTTGGAGATGTAAAATTGCGAAGGATTTTCAAATAGGCGGTAATATGACGATACGGCGGATCGATAAAATTAGGTATTTATTGAATGGGAGTGATGAGTTATGAATGGGAGGTATTTGTTGCTAGGCAACGCCCTGATCAAAGGTCTTTGATCTTTGTACCTTTGATCTGATATAGCTGCAAGCAGCAATGTGGGGACAAGCATCGAAGGTTCATGTAGGCCTCAGCATGTAGGCCACATGCAGGGTCTGACAGGGTCTGACAGAGTCTGACAGGGTCTAACAGAGTCTGACAGGGTCTGACAGGGTCTGACAGGGTCTGTTCTGACAGGGTATCTACAATGTCATGGCCACGCCCAACAGGAAGTGAGATAATTGTGCCAGGCACACGAAATTTGGTATGGCTGTGCGTCTCAGTAAGACGAACAAACGCAGGTGCGAGGTCCCGACCAACGCCGCTTGCGGCTTTAATTTAATCTTTTATTATTACAAGGTACATATTTGACATCACAACAACAGTCGCAAAACACACAGAAGACACATCGGGGGATGGGGAGTGCAGAGGAGCAAAGGGCTCGTTCCAGGTGAAGAAAGGGGGTCTGGGGGGGAGCAAGGGTGATGTAGCGTCCAGGGAAGGTCTAGACAACATGGTCCAGGGGAGACAGCGGAGGAGGGTAGGGGTCAGAAGTCCAGCCGAGGGGAACCGGTTCGAGAGATGGAGAAAAGCGTATCATCTGGGGTGAAGGTGTCGCAAAACTCTTTCTCTTGCAGAGTGGAGGTGGTGAACGTGGGCGCGAAGGAGCGCCGTGAAGAGGGGCCCGTGCTCCGCTGCGCGGCCACAGTGGAGGTGGTGTCGTGCCACGAAGATCGAATATCTGGCCATGGACAGGACGACCATTGCAGCGTTCGGCCCCCGAGGTCGCTGCTGGACAGGTCCGAAGAGGCAAAACCAGAGTCCGGGGTCATCGATTCCATAGGCTGCCGGCGGCGGCAGTCACAGCCGTACCTGTCAGGGTGTATTGCGTGCAACCTGGTGCAGGTGGTCCTGTGTCTCAATTTAAAGTCAAAATTACTGACTTGGGGTGGGGTGTACCAATCGTATACGTGAGCCCATATGGAGGTAGTGTCACGTGTGGGAAATGTCTGCGACCATCTGTGTTCTGCCGAAGGGCGCCGAGCGACCCCGGCCACCAACAGCCGGTAGAAGGTGTGCGTCTTCGTCTTCGTCAGCCTTGTCGGAGCCTTTTAACGCCTCTTTCTTTAACATCATCAAGTTCCGCTTTAACATTGCCATTGCTGAAGTCCATACGCACTCCGACTGCATTTCCACCCGTGGTAGCGGGCCCAGAGGGGCTCGCGGAGACCGGGCCACACGGGGCCGGGGCGGGTCCAGCGGTCCGCCCGTCCCCCTCGGCCTGAGATTTGTGTTTCATCCTGTCTGCCTTCCGGAGGGTCCGGGAGCGGTAACGCCACACCTCAGACGACGCCGCTCCCCCCGCTTCGGTGGTGAGATGCTGGACTGTAGCAGCATCCGTCCCCCTCCCCGGTTCACCCCCCGCCGTCACGATCTCAGGGTGGAGGCCCCTGCCAGCCTCACCCCCTCTCGAAGAGGAGGCGTGAGAGGGCAGCTCCGCGCCCTCCCCCATCACGATCTGAATCGCAGCATCTTGGACAGCCTCACTGTCCAGACTCGAGGTGGTGGGGGAGGGGGAGGGGGTGGGTCCAGCCCCAGCCGCAGGGCCGCCGCCACCACCACCTCCTCCCGCACTCCGCTCCTCCGGGCCAGAATCATGGCGGTCCGAGCACCCAGCCCCGGGCTCCGCCACAAGTGCCCGTGCACCCTGAATCACAGCATCTTGGACAGCCACACTGTCCAGACTCAAGGCGGTGGGGGAGGGGGCGGGTCCAGCCGCAGGGCCGCCACTACCACTTCCTCCCGCGCTCCGCTGCTCTGAGCCAGAGTCACGGCAGCCCGAGTACCCAGCCTTGGGCTCCGTCACGAGTGCCCATGCACTCTGAATCGCAGCATTTTGGACAGCCTCACTGTTCATACTCGAGACGGTGGGGGAGGGGGCGGGCCCAGCCACATCCTCAGGGCTGCCACCACTACCTCCCCCTGCGCACCGCTCGCTTGGGCCAGAGCTACGGCGGCCCGAGCACCCAGCCCTGGGCTCCGCGCACTCCCGGGCGTAATGCCCCTGTCCCCCGCACTTCCAACACAGGAAGCCAGGGCACTCACGCAACACATGGCCCGGCTGGAGACACCCCCTGCACACCTTCACCTGCCTGTCGTGTATGACCCTAAAGTACGCAGGCCCCTCATCAGTGTTGAACTTGGCAGAATACGGCAGAGACTTGACAGCGGCAGCGAAACGTACCCTGACAAACCTGGTGCCGTCAGAGACGCCAGTCCCCGGCCACACTTTCCACCTTATCTCGGAAACAGCGGAGACTCCCCAGGAGTGGAGCTTCTGCAAAATTTCCTCATCCCGGACATACAGCGGCAGGCCCATGAAAGAGACCACCACCTCGTTCCTGCTGATGTCTCGCCCACAGACCCTGGTCTCGCCGATCTGAAACTCATCCAGCAACTTGTCCTTGGCTGCCTGGGACACTACCGCTATCTCGTACTTGTCCCCGGCCACCATGCGGAAGCCAAGTACAGTCCCACACACCTCCTGTGTAGCCTTCAGCAAGGCCATAGGGGACAGACCCGCTCCACCCTCCAGCTCCAAAAAGACCATCAGCTCTTTTTGGTATCCCACATTCTTATTTTTCCTCACGTCGCCATCATTCATCTTCGTAGTATTCTCCGTCCTATCACCCACCTTCACAGTCGGCTTCCCTGCCGCGGCCTGGGGCCCCGGGGCAGACATTGCGCTGTCCGCCCGGGGCTGAGCAAAGCTCACGAGGTAAAGAGAAATCGTCTCCCCCTCGGCCGGGGAGCTGGGAGGAGGTGAACCAACAAACAAAAGGAGGAGAGAAGACAAAATAATCTAAAAAGTACAAAGAAAAAAAATGAAAAAAAAAAAACACTAAACAAGGACCGCTCCAGCAGAGCTCATCATATGTACGTGTGCTCGCTTTGATCGGGGTGTCTAGCGCCACCAACAGGACAAAATTTGAAGGACATTTCTGCTTATAACATAGCGTTTGATTGGCTGTCATGACAAAACGATAATACATGCTGAGGCCTACATGCACCTTTGGTGCTTGGCCCCACATTGCTGCTTGCAGCTATATTTATTATTATTATTATTATTATTATTATTATTATTATTATTATTATTATTATTATTATTATTATTAAGGTACAAATCAGTTTGTTGAAATGTGATGTGTGTAAAATGGGTTGTGGAGTGCCCCAATGTTCAGTCCTTGGGCCTTTACTTTTTCTAATTTATGTTAACGACATTACATTGGTGTTTTTGTTATTAAAGTGTATTTTATTTGCAGACGACACCACTCTGTTTCACTCAGGACAAAATATCACAGATGTTCTAGAGGTTGTAGAGAAAGAATTTTAAAAAATAAGAAGCTGGTTTTATTGTAATAGATTGTCCTTAAATATCAGTAAAACAAAATTCATGGTATTTAGTCGTAGGAAAAAAGTGTCAGTGCCACATTATTTATTGGAGATGAGGAAATAGAGAAGGCTCATGAGTTCAAGTTTTTGGGAGTCACGAACATCTGACATGGAAATCCCATATATAAAAGTCCTGGTTTAGTCCTGGTTTAGTTGGTCTTTGGATCTCACCTGGTAGTCCTGGTTCACCTGGGTGCCCTTGGACCCCCACATTGCCTTTGGGCCCAGTGAATCCTGTGGGTCCGATGCCTGTGGGTCCTGGGGGGCCCCTTTGTCCTGGGCGGCCTCTGGGGCCGGTCTCTCCCTTTGGTCCTGGGTCTCCTCTGGGGCCGAACACCTGGAGGAGGTGTTACAGTACATAATACTGACTATGGTATAGATAATAATAATAATAATAATAATAATAATAATAATAATAATAATAATAATAATAATAATAATAATAATAATAATAATAATAATATTCAAACACATCTCAGACTCACAGCGTGGCCTTTGGCCCCTGGGAGCCCTTTGCCTCCAGCTTTTCCTGAGTCTCCATCTGCTCCATCTGCTCCTGGGGCCCCTGGAGGGCCCAGGTTCCCCTTCTCTCCTTTAGATCCCAGTCTGATGAGCAGCCCTGGGTCCCCAGGAGGACCTAGGGCCCCTTGGGGTCCCGGGGGCCCAAATGGACCCTGAGAGAAAGACAAAGTGACTCATTAGGGTTAAAAAAAAAATGTGAACAGATTTCATCATCCTTCCACGGGTCCCCGACACAGACTCTGGGGTCTGACCTGTAGTCCTGGGGTCCCTGGCCCTCCACTGCTCCCCTTCTCTCCTGGGGCCCCTCGGAGCCCCTCTGTCCCTGGAGCAGAAACAAAAGGTCCAATTTAGACTGAATTTACATCTGGTTTAGACCTGGCTTAAACCTGGTCCAGACCTGGTTTAAACCTAGTTCAGACCTGGTTTAGACCTGGTTTAGACCTGGTTCAGACCTGGTTTAGACCTGGTTCAGACCTGGTTTAGACCTGGTTTAGACCTGGTTCAGACCTGGTTTAAACCTAGTTCAGACCTGGTTTAGACCTGGTTTAGACCTGGTTTAGACCTGGTTTAGACCTGGTTTAGACCTGGTTTAAACCTAGTTCAGACCTGGTTTAAACCTAGTTCAGACCTGGTTTAAACCTAGTTCAGACCTGGTTTAGACCTGGTTTAGACCTGGTTCAGACCTGGTTTAAACCTAGTTCAGACCTGGTTTAGACCTGGTTTAGACCTGGTTTAGACCTGGTTTAGACCTGGTTCAGACCTGGTTTAAACCTAGTTCAGACCTGGTTTAAACCTAGTTCAGACCTGGTTTAGACCTGGTTTAGACCTGGTTCAGACCTGGTTTAGACCTGGTTTAGACCTGGTTTAGACCTGGTTCAGACCTGGTTTAGACCTGGTTTAGACCTGGTTCAGACCTGGTTTAGACCTGGTTTAGACCTGGTTCAGACCTGGTTTAGACCTGGTTCAGACCTGGTTTAGACCTGGTTTAGACCTGGTTCAGACCTGGTTTAAACCTGGTTCAGACCTGGTTTAGACCTGGTTCAGACCTGGTTTAAACCTAGTTCAGACCTGGTTTAGACCTGGTTTAGACCTGGTTCAGACCTGGTTTAGACCTGGTTTAGACCTGGTTCAGACCTGGTTTAGACCTGGTTTAGACCTGGTTCAGACCTGGTTTAAACCTGGTTCAGACCTGGTTTAGACCTGGTTCAGACCTGGTTTAAACCTAGTTCAGACCTGGTTTAGACCTGGTTTAGACCTGGTTCAGACCTGGTTTAGACCTGGTTTAAACCTAGTTCAGACCTGGTTTAGACCTGGTTCAGACCTGGTTTAGACCTGGTTTAAACCTAGTTCAGACCTGGTTTAGACCTGGTTTAGACCTGGTATAGACCTGGTTTAGACCTGGTTCAGACCTGGTTTAGACCTGGTTTAAACCTAGTTCAGACCTGGTTCAGACCTGGTTTAGACCTGGTTCAGACCTGGTTTAGACCTGGTTTAGACCTGGTTCAGACCTGGTTTAGACCTGGTTTAGACCTGGTTCAGACCTGGTTTAAACCTGGTTCAGACCTGGTTTAGACCTGGTTCAGACCTGGTTTAAACCTAGTTCAGACCTGGTTTAGACCTGGTTTAGACCTGGTTCAGACCTGGTTTAGACCTGGTTTAAACCTAGTTCAGACCTGGTTTAGACCTGGTTCAGACCTGGTTTAGACCTGGTTTAAACCTAGTTCAGACCTGGTTTAGACCTGGTTTAGACCTGGTATAGACCTGGTTTAGACCTGGTTTAGACCTGGTATAGACCTGGTTTAAACCTGGTTCAGACCTGGTTTAGACCTGGTTTAAACCTAGTTCAGACCTGGTTTAGACCTGGTTTAGACCTGGTTCAGACCTGGTTTAGACCTGGTTTAGACCTGGTTTAAACCCGGTTCAGACCTGGTTTGAACCTGGTTCAGACCTGGTTTGAACCTGGTTCAGACCTGGTCTACAGCAGTATTAGACTGTGGGTGTACCTTGAGCTCCAGGCTCTCCTTGGGGCCCTGGAGGGCCCTTCTCTGCAGGGCGTCCTGGGTAGCAGCTGAAGCACGGGGCCCCTGGGACCCCTGGTTCTCCGTCGGCTCCTTTGCGGCCACTGGGGCCCATCAGGCCTTTGAGCCCTTTGGCCCCTGGGGGCCCTGTGAGCGACTCTGTGTGGTAAGACAAGCGTGAATGAAAGAGGTTAAGGTCAGGGTGTGTGTAAGAAAATCTGAGGGGGACTCAGACCGACGCTCCCTTGGTCTCCTGGCGTTCCCTGAGGTCCTTGTGGACCTGGGGGACCATCTTGTCCTGGGGGTCCAAACAGAACGAGACCCGGGTCTCCACCCTCTCCTTTGGGGCCTGAGAAGCCTGGGGGCCCCTGAGGGCCGGGGGGTCCAGGGGGCCCTGAGCCTAAAACAGAAGAGACAGTTTTATTTTTTATTATATTTAAAAAGGGAAAGAAAACACTCACAACCATAAACTGTATATACACCCGCTAACCTCCTGATCTTCTGACCCGCTAACCTCCTGATCTTCTGACCCGCTAACCTCCTGATCTTCTGACCCGCTAACCTCCTGATCTTCTGACCCGCTAACCTCCTGATCTTCTGACCCGCTAACCTCCTGATCTTCTGACCCGCTAACCTCCTGACCCGCTAACCTCCTGATCTTCTGACCCGCTAACCTCCTGATCTTCTGACCCGCTAACCTCCTGACCCGCTAACCTCCTGATCTTCTGACCCGCTAACCTCCTGATCTTCTGACCCGCTAACCTCCTGATCTTCTGACCCGCTAACCTCCTGATCTTCTGACCCGCTAACCTCCTGACCCGCTAACCTCCTGATCTTCTGACCCGCTAACCTCCTGATCTTCTGACCCGCTAACCTCCTGATCTTCTGACCCGCTAACCTCCTGATCTTCTGACCCGTTAACCTCCTGACCGGCTAACCCGCTAACCTCCTGATCTTCTGACCCGCTAATCTCCTGACCCGCTAACCCGCTAACCTCCTGACCCGCTAACCTCCTGATCTTCTGACCCGCTAACCTCCTGATCTTCTGACCCGCTAACCTCCTGACCCGCTAACCCGCTAACCTTCTGATCTTCTGACCCGCTAACCCGCTAACCTCCTGACCCGCTAACCTCCTGACCCGCTAACCCGCTAACCTTCTGATCTTCTGACCCGCTAACCCGCTAACCTCCTGACCCCCTAGCCCGCTACCCTCCTAGGGTCAGGGGGTGACACAGGCTCAGGAGGTGACACAAGGATCAGGGGTCAGGGGGTCACACAGGGTAAGGGGTCAGGGGGGACTCACATTCAAACAGCAGAGACAGAGAGAGGAAGTGTCTTGCCCAAGGACACAGAGATAGTACCTGGCTCTCCGGGATGCCCTGGGAATCCTGGAAACCCTGTAACACAAAAAGCCTTCAGCACAGAGACTACGTTTCCCAGAATGCCCCTCTCTCACGTTTGTCACATGGATCTATTCAAATAAGTGGAGGTGTTGCTGCTTGTAGCTGCCTCCAGGGGGCGTAGTGACTCTCACTGGTTCTACAGAGAAAAAAACCCCGACCGAGAGCGAAACGTGATCACAAACTGGCAGGGGCTGCCAGGGACCTACACCTTTCAAAAATGTCAGAATTTGTGTAGATTTTGACCCATGTTCAGATTCCTCAGTTTAAAATCCGTCTGTTGTTTGAAAATAAAAACGTTTTTATCGTCGCTCCGGTTACTCTCTGCCACTCGAGCTGAGCTGAAGCTCTAATTGGTCAGAGCGTTCACGTGGTACGACGTGAACGATCCGAACTGTCATGAACGAGCCACAGGGGTCAGAAACACCCTGGAAGTGTGATCATGATCATTTATTATTATTGATTATTATTAATATTAATATTATTCTATCATCCTGATTTAGTCCAGGATTTGCTCTGAACTTAGTCCCAGTGACTAAACCGGGACCTGCCCCTAAAACACTTTTTATTGTTTATGCCAATAATCAATAATCAAATCAAGAGTCAAATACAAATGGTAATATCCTCATTAATTCAATAACCAATAACCGTCTTAAAAGATTTATGAAAACTTTAAAATTATGCGTTTAAAAGAATCTTTTCTGAAAAGTTCAAATGAAGTCAGTGATATTAAAAAGTCTAAAGTCTGAGCTGCTTGATTTCATAATCAATATATTTATAATAGATCCATGGTATGAAGGCGATCTGCCACGGGGTGGGTGGCTCTGCTCAGATGTTCCCCCAGATGTTCCTCCGGATGTTCCTCCGGATGTTCCTCCAGATGTTCCTCCGGATGTTCCTCCGGATGTTCCTCCGGATGTTCCTCCGGATGTTCCTTCAGATGTTTCTCCAGATGTTCCTCCGGATGTTCCTTCAGATGTTTCTCCAGATGTTCCTCCAGATGTTCCTCCAGATGTTCCACCGAATGTTCCTCCGAATGTTCGACCTGATGTTCCTCTGGTTGTTCCTACAAATGTTCCACCAGATGTTCTACCTGATGTTCCTCTGGATGTTCCTCTGGATGTTCCTCCAGATGTTCCTCTGGATGTTCCCCTGGATGTTTCTCCAGATGTTCCTCCGGATGTTCCTTCAGATGTTTCTCCGGATGTTCCTCCGGATGTTCCTCTGGATGTTCCCCTGGATGTTCTTCGTTGGGCTCGGCTCATCTGGAGTCAGGCGCCATTGAGCTCGGCCCATTACCTTGAACGGGCGGCCTTTTTGAGGCCCCAGGGCTTAATCTGTAACTGCGCCATCTACAGGTTAGACTGTTACCTGTCTCTCCACGCAGACCTGGGGGCCCTTGAAGACCCGGGGGCCCCTGGAGTCCCTTTACAAACGTCACAATTCCCTTTAAACAAACACACACTTTAAGAACAGTGATACATACTAAAGACATGCACACACAGACACACTCACCTCTCCTGGAGCCCCCACAGCCCCACGTTCACCCTTCTCACCCTGAAGACCAGGACCAGACCAGGACCAGACCAGGACCAGACCAGGACCAGACCAGGACCAGACCAGGAGACCAGGAGACCAGGAGACCAGGACCAGACCAAGACCAAGACCAGACCGGGACCAGACCAAGACCAAGACCAAGACCAGACCAGGACCAGACCCGGATCAGACCAGGACCAGACCAGGACCAGATCAGGAGCAGACCAGGACCAGATCAGGAGCAGACCAGGACCAGACCCAGGACAGAGGAGAAAGAGGAAGAGAGGGGGTTGAGTCATTTTAAGTTGCTTAAATGTCCCATAATCCTCTGCTCTATTCTAAAGTCGTTTCCTCGTCACCTGGAGTTGTGTTTTGTTTCATTCACATGTTTAACACACAAACCTGCAGATTCAGCACGAGTTCTTCTCTCAAATCGTGACTCTTCTGTCAAAGGAGGAAGTGCTGCCACCCAAACATCTCAGGTAAATAAGATACACGACATTTCTAAACATATTCTCTCCCCTGACTTGACTCACATGAACTTCTTAACCCAAAGGGTTTAATAGGACGTCAGTCCTCTGCAGCTCTAACAGCTTCAGATCTTCTGGGAAGAGTCCACAGGGTTTAGGAATGTGTTCATGGGAGGTTTTCACTCTTCCAGAAGAACATCTGTGAGGTCACACACTGATGTTGGACAGAAGGTCTGGCTCTCAGTCTCCGCTCTAATTCATCACAAAGGTGTTCTGTCGGGCTGAGGTCAGGACTCTGTGCAGGTCAGTCCAGTTCCTCCAAACTCTCTCCTCCAGGTCTTTATGGACCTCGCTCATGTTGAAGAGGAAGGGAATATCTCCAAACTGTTCCACAAAGTTGGGAGGATGGAACTGTGTAAAATCTCTTATTCTGCTGAAGCATTCAGAGTTCCTTTCACTGGAACTAATGGTCCAAGCTGAGCTCCAACAACCCCAAACCATAATCCCCCCTCCACCAAACTTTACACTTGGCACAAAGCCTCAGACAAGAACCGTTCTCCTGGCAACGCCAAACCCAGACTCGTCCATCACCTGAAGCTCGAGTCGTCACTATCACAGCACCACGCTGGAGTTCACTGAGCTCCTGAGAATTCTTTCAAAGATGTTTGTAGAAACATCTGCAGGCCCAGGACAGTTTATTCACCTGTGGAAGTGACAGGAACACCTGATTTTGATTATTGGGATGGGTTAGTGAAAACCTTTGGCAGAATAGTGTATTTACTTTTTACAAACTGGTTTTATTAGAAAATCACAAAGTTTCTCCACACACCTTCAATAGAATCATTTGGATCATTTCAGTCCTGGAGTCGCCGATCTCGACTGAACTAAAGGTAAAAGGAGCTGTTCACTTGATGACATCACGAGGTGGAACAGAGCGTTTGGAGCTTTGGAGATGTTACAGACGAATAATAAAGAGTTCCTCAAACATGTGAATGAAACAAACTCAACTCCAGGTGTGTTTGAGGAGGTCAGGGTCAGTTTGCAGTTTACGGGAGCTTAAAAAATAAATACAATACAATAATAATAATAATAAAAAATATAGCCGCAAGCGACGATGATCGGCCCTCGCTTGCACTCGCGGGGGGGGTGGCGCTAACGTGTAATTTTCCTCCACGTTTTTCTAGCTGGATGCATGTGTGTGTGTGTGTGTGTGTGTGTGTGTGTGTGTGTGTGTGTGTGTGTGTGTGTGTGTGTGTGTGTGTGTGTGTGTGTGTGTGTTGAATGCCTGGGGTTGAGGTGGGGAGGGGTTGTTTGTTTCGCCTTTTAATTTCAATTATTTTAAGAGGAGGGTCAATCATAAGCCTTTCCTGCACTGTTCTGTTATTTTCTTTTTCTTTTGTGTGTATTTTTGTTCTTTTAAATGCTGGGTGCAAACATTAATGAATAAATTGAATAAATAAAAATATGAGCACAGGAAATGGCGCCTTCGCCACCAGGACACATGGTCTATCCAATATGGCTGGTTGGTTGCCTAGCAACGGCATAATACATTTTTTTGTTCCTATTCCCATGAACCATATATGCACCAAATTAGGTGTAGCTACACCAAAGTTTTTGCCGGGCATCCTAATGGCAGGGACAGATGTTTGACCTGTTACCATGGCAACACTATGGGAGATGGCACAGAGGCGTCATTGAGTTTTTTGATTGGGACCCCGTCACGAATGTGTGTACCAAATTTGGTATGTCTACGACAAAGTAAAAATTTGCACTTCCATGCAGTCTCCCTAGGGGGCGCTATAGCGGCCATTTCAGATTTTCTTATATCAATCTGTTCAGGGCCGGGGTGTCCACCAATGATTAAAGTATGGGCAAATTATCGCTCGTCAAAGTTTGATGGCGAGCCAAAAAAATGAACCTGAAATTTGTGGCGTTGTCATGGAAACACCGTTCACTCTTTTAGAACGCTTTTAACAACTTTTTTTTTTTTTTTCATTTATGTTTTTATTAGAAAAGGTTAGCATCATTATAGACAGTAATACATCAGAAACATGTTTTCCTTTTCTTTTCTTTTTTTAAAACAAGAACAGCAAAACAAACAAACATAACAAATGATACTAGGTGGCAAACTTGAAAGCATTCATCAGACATTTCACCGAATTAACAAAAAGATTCAATGAGTTTAGTGGAGTCAGGGATCTGTACAATGTTATGTGAATCCTTTATATGAGTTAAACAAAATCGGCACGGAAAGGGGATACAAACTGAATGAATTTTTCCCAGGTTTTATCAAATTTTTCCCTTTGGATTCTTAAAGTATAAGTCATTTTTTCCATTTTAAATATTTCCAAAATTACACTGAACCAGTCCTCAAGTGTTGGAGGGGTTAGCTTTAGCCATTTCCTGGTTATAGATTTCTTACTAGCCACTAAAAGTGCCTGTAGTAGTTTAATATCCCCTTTTCGGTCCAAGATTGTGCCTATGCCAAAATACATACACAAGAAGTCATGAGGAAACCGAACCTTAAAAATATCATTTAGAGCTTTGTTTATTCCAGACCAGTACTGATGTAATGCCGGGCATTCCCAAAATATATGAAAATGGTTTGCTTCCATAGATCCACATTTCCTCCAACATTCTGCATTTGAATTTTTGTATTTACTTTGCTGGGGGGTTTTAAAGAATCTTATTACGTTTTTCCAACAATGTTCTCTCCATGTCAGTGAACAAGTGGAGGTCCACTGAAAAATGCAAATGTTTTCCCAAGTATCTTTAGATATCATTATTCCTGCTTCCTTTTCCCACTTTTCCTTAATATGTATAGTAGACTCATTTCTTGCATGGAGAAGAACACTATAGAGTTTCGAAATCACTTTTCGTATGGATGCTTCATATGTCGATCTGATGATCTTAAAAAATTCTTCTTCAATTGGTGTCAGATTTTTATTGTTACAATACTTGTTGAAATAATCGCGCATCTGGAGGAACCTGAAGAAATCTGCCTGCTCCAATCCATTCTTAACCTGCAGAGATTGAAAAGTCTGGAGTGTGCCTTTATGTGTAAAAGACAAAAATGTTGTTAGCCCATTGTTTATCCAAGATTTGAATCTTTTATCATTTCTGTTTGGTTTAAAATCTGTGTCATAAGCACACCATCTAAACTGTTTTAGCATATTTTCAATTTTACATATTCTAACTACTTTCTGCCATGTTCTTAGGGTGTGGCTAAGCCACAAATTCTTATCTTTCAATTGGTCAGCCAGTTTTTTATCTGCTATTGAGGCTTGTAAATGAAAATTTGAGGAGACATTGAATTCTATTGTTTTCCATTGGGCTTTTATATCCGGGTTACACCATTGCAACAAAGGAATGACTTGGGAGGCATAATAATAATATTGTAAGCACGGTAGTGTTGCCCCCCCCTTTTCCTTACTTAGCTGTAAAACAGAATACCGAATTCTTGGTTTTTTCCCTTGCCAAATGAAACGAGAGATCCATTTGTCCCATTCCACAAATTGTGTATCACTCACTTCAACAGGTAAAGTTCTGAACAGGTATAGTAATCTTGGTACCACATTCATTTTTATTGATATAATCCTTGAGTTTAGGTTCAGGAATGGGACAAGGCTCCACCTATTTAGATCAGATTTGATCGCTAAGGATAGTGGGCCATAGTTTGCACTTGACAAATCCCCAATGTCTTTCGTGAGAGTTATTCCTAAATATTTTAAAGACTGAGCCCCCCAATTTAGTTTGTACTTTTTTTGTAGTGGTTCAGGCGCGGTATAGTTCATAGTCATCACCTGCGTTTTAATTATATTTAATTTATAACCGGATAGCTTCCCAAATTTGGCCAATGCAGACATCAGCTCCTCAAATGAATCGTCAGGCTCCTCCAAATAGACCAAAACATCATCAGCAAACATTGCAACTTTTTGTTCCTCCCCGGCAACACAGACACCTTTAATCTCCTTGCATTGTCTGATAAGTTGGCCAAGGGGCTCGATATACAGAGCAAAGAGAAGCGGTGATATCGGACATCCCTGTCTCGTCCCCCTCTCCAGGAGGAAGAAGCCAGAGAAGCCCCCATTAACCTTAAGATTTTTTAAGATTAAGTTTAGGCTTAAGCCTTTATTGGTCTCACACACAATGACACACAGTGACACACGGGAGAAATTTGACTTCTGCATTTGACCCATCCTTTTTCAGGAGCAGTGAGCAGCCATCTTTTTCGGCGCCCGGGGGGCAGTACCGTGAAGGGTCTTGCCCAAGGACCCACACTGGTTAGCTCATTGCCTGGCCCTTGGCCCTTGGCCCATCATATAGGGACTGTATTACTGATATGAAATTTTCTTGAAAACCAAACACCCTCAGTACTTTATAGAGAAAATGCCAATTAACTGCATCAAAGGCTTTCTCTGCATCCAGTCCTACTATTACTGCTGGGGTCTTGTCCTTAGTTACTTGTTCTATAACATGCAGAGAACGTCTTATATTGTCTACGGTCTGTCTTTGTTGGATAAATCCACACTGGTCTAAATGTATTAATTCAGGTAGAAAAATTTCAAGCCTATGGGCCAGAATTGCTGTGAATAATTTATAGTCTAAATTTAGCACACTAATTGGCCGATAACTGCTACAATCCTGTCGGTCTTTCCCCTCCTTTGGAATAAGGGAAATGACAGCATCTTTCCATGATGGAGGTATTTTACCATTTTTTATTATCCAATTGAATGTTTTTAATAGTATGGGAGACAATTCCTCTTTCATAATTTTATACCACTCTGGGGTATAGCCATCAGGTCCCGGAGTCTTTCCAATTTTTAGTTTAGAAATAGCCTGGTGCAGTTCCTTGGTTGTTATTAATTGCCCTAATTTTTCCCTCTGTACATTTGTTAATACTGGTAGGTTCAAGGTTTCAAGAAAACTATCAATTTGAGTCTCATTAGAAGATTGGGGTTGAGAATATAGATTTTTATAGAATATTTCGAAACTCTCCTGAATTTTCTCTAATTTAGTTTCAACCATCATGGTTTGAGGGTGCTTTATTTTGTAAATTGTATTTTCCGTTCTTTGTTTTCGTAGTTTGTATGCCAATAATTTCGTAGACTTGCTCCCGATTTCGTAATATTTCTGCTGTAAGAAAACCATTTTTTTTTTAGTTTCTTGAGTATAAATATTATCAATTTCGCCCTGTACTTTCTTGATTTCCTTTTTTATTGTCTGATTACTTCTACTGCTATCCAAGGATTGTAATTGCTTTAATTTTCTTTGGAGATCATTTAATTTTTGCCCCTTTATTTTTTTCAAATGCGAGGTCATTGAAATGATCTTTCCTCTCATTACTGCTTTTAAGGCGTCCCATATCATTATTTGTGTGACCTCCTCAGTGTCATTTAATTCAAGAAATTCTTTAATGTCTTCTTTTAGCTTCTGTCTTAATTTCGGATCATTTAGTATGTTTGAGTTCAATTTCCACAATCCTTTTCTGAACTTTTGGTCTAAAGAAACTGATAATGAGATGGGACTATGGTCTGAGAGGTCAATAGTCTTAATTTTACACTCCTTTACTCTTGAACCATCATTACTAAACATAAAAAAATAGTCTATTCTTGAATAGACACTGTGCGGACAAGAATAGTGTGTATAGTCTCTGGTTTTAGGATGCAGCTCCCTCCAGACATCAATAATTCCCAGTTCTTTCATCAAAGAATTTACTTTTCTAATTAGTGAGTTTTCTCGACCCGATATAGTTGACACGTCCAGTTTAGGATTCAATCTAATATTAAAGTCTCCCCCGCAAATTACCACTCCCTGTGAATTTACCATAAGATCAAAAATACGTTTGTATAAACACCAGTCGCTCCCTGGTGGAATATAGGTGTTTATAAATGTTATATTTAGCCCCTCTATTATCCCTGTGATTTGGATGAATCTTCCCTCCTCATCTTGTAGTTCTGATATGTGCTCGTAATTGATTGCATTTGAAATAAGTATCGCAACCCCTCTCCTGTGACCTGACTTATAAGAGGAGGAGAAAACATACTTAAAGCCCTGTCTTTTTAATTTTAAATGTTCACATTGATTCAAATGAGTTTCTTGAAGAAAGGCCACCTGTGCCTTCTCACGTTTTAACCTGGACAGAATTTTACTCCTCTTAATGGGGTTCAAGACTCCATTTACATTAAAGGAAACTACCTCAACTGATTGTACTTGCATTGGTGTTTATTATTATCCCCCCTTTCCTCACCAAATCACTGTGAATACTTTCCTGAAAACTTAACTGAACTATAAATGCCACCAAAAGAATATAACACTGAACAATAATAACCAGTCCAAACTCCCAACCACGTGGTCCTCCTTCTGACCTGTTACAGGTTTGAGGGAAATCCTCCATCCCCTGCGGGGTTGTAGGGCCCTCATCCACGACGACAACCATAGCAGTCACTCTCCTCTCCTAACCCCTCCCTGACCCATGTTCTTAATGCTCAATTTTCATCTGGCTCATTATTTCTTTTGTGTTTTTAACCTACCAGGACTTGTTTCACTATATTTTAACCTGTATTGTCTTCTGGTAGACGTCTGAAAGCACGCAGCTTGTCTTTAAAGCTTGGCATCTTCCCGGCCGCGTTGGTCCGCCTGGAGCGCGCTGGCTGCCACGCTCCTCGTTGGACTCTCTCCCACAATGTCGCTGGATGTTCCATCACTTTCACCGACAGGCCCCGTCTTGCCATATCCGCTGTCGCCTCTTCGACCGTGTTGTATGTTGTCTGGCCCTCATCATAGTGGACTCTCAGACGCGCTGGATAAAGCGTCTGGAACCGAATCTTGTTTTCCTTGAGCGCGCGCCTGGCCTCCGCATACTCTTTTCGCTTTTCTAGAATGGCTGGAGCATAATCATGATCCAGACTTATCTTGTGAGATCCCAGATTGAAACCTTTTTTCTGCCATGCCAGGCGGATCACTTCATCTTTCATCCTGTAACTCTGAAACTTTACGAGGATGGATCTTGGTTTGGCTTCGGGCGGGGGCTGCGGTCCCACTGCCCTGTGCGCTCTCTCAATCTGCATGTCCGTAGTAGTTGGGATACCGAGGTTTTCTTTGAGAAC
>JAVJIX010000448.1:117500-125000 GCA_036785185.1 Paratrypauchen microcephalus
TGACATCATCATGTGTGTGACATCATCATGTGTACGACATCATCATGTCTGACATCATCATGTGTGACATCATCATGTGTGACATCATCATGTGTGTGACATCATCATGTGTGTGACATCATCATGTGTGACATCATGTGTGTGACATCATCATGTGTGTGACATCATCATGTGTGTGACATCATTATGTGTGTGACATCATCATGTGTGTGACATCATCATGTGTGTGACATCATCATGTCTGACATCATCATGTGTGACATCATCATGTGTGTGACATCATCATGTGTGACATCATCATGTGTGACATCATCATCATGTCTGACATCATCATGTGTGTGACATCATGTGTGACATCATCATGTCTGACATCATCATGTGTGACATCATCATGTCTGACATCATCATGTGTGTGACATCATCATGTGTGTGACATCATGTGTGACATCATCATGTCTGACATCATCATGTGTGACATCATCATGTGTGACATCATCATGTCTGACATCATCATGTGTGTGACATCATCATGTCTGACATCATCATGTGTGTGACATCATGTGTGACATCATCATGTCTGACATCATCATGTGTGACATCATCATGTGTGACATCATCATGTGTGACATCATCATGTGTGTGACATCATCATGTGTGACATCATCATGTGTGACATCATCATGTGTGACATCATCATGTCTGACATCATCATGTGTGTGACATCATCATGTGTGTGACATCATCATGTGTGTGACATCATCATGTCTGACATCATCATGTGTGTGACATCATCATGTGTGTGACATCATCATGTGTGTGACATCATCATGTCTGACATCATCATGTGTGTGACATCATCATGTGTGTGACATCATCATGTCTGACATCATCATGTGTGTGACATCATCATGTGTGTGACATCATCATGTGTGTGACATCATCATGTGTGTGACATCATCATGTGTACGACATCATCATGTCTGACATCATCATGTGTGACATCATCATGTGTGACATCATCATGTGTGTGACATCATCATGTGTGTGAGATCATCATGTGTGACATCATGTGTGTGACATCATCATGTGTGACATCATCATGTGTGTGACATCATTATGTGTGTGACATCATCATGTGTGTGACATCATCATGTGTGTGACATCATCATGTCTGACATCATCATGTGTGTGACATCATGTGTGACATCATCATGTCTGACATCATCATGTGTGACATCATCATGTCTGACATCATCATGTGTGACATCATCATGTGTGACATCATCATGTGTGACATCATCATGTGTGACATCATCATGTCTGACATCATCATGTGTGTGACATCATCATGTGTGTGACATCATCATGTGTGTGACATCATCATGTCTGACATCATCATGTGTGACATCATCATGTGTGTGACATCATCATGTGTGACATCATCATGTGTGACATCATCATGTGTGTGACATCATCATGTGTGACATCATCATGTGTGTGACATCATCATGTGTGTGACATCATCATGTCTGACATCATCATGTGTGTGACATCATCATGTACGACATCATCATGTGTGACATCATTATGTGTGTGACATCATTATGTGTGTGACATCATTATGTGTGACATCATCATGTGTGTGACATCATTATGTGTGTGACATCATCATGTGTGTGACATCATCATGTGTACGACATCATCATGTGTGACATCATCATGTGTGACATCATCATGTGTGACATCATCATGTGTGTGACATCATTATGTGTGACATCATCATGTGTGTGACATCATTATGTGTGTGACATCATTATGTGTGTGACATCATTATGTGTGACATCATCATGTGTGTGACATCATCATGTGTGTGACATCATCATGTGTGTGACATCATCATGTGTGACATCATCATGTGTGTGACATCATTATGTGTGACATCATCATGTGTGTGACATCATTATGTGTGTGACATCATCATGTGTGTGACATCATCATGTGTGTGACATCATCATGTGTGTGACATCATCATGTGTGACATCATCATGTGTGTGACATCATCATGTGTGACATCATCACACAAGTATAAAGAATGTTGGACGCACCTTTTGGCCCTGGGGTCCCGGCACCACAGGACTGAGGCCCTCCTGACCCTAAACATAGTTTAAAAAAGACACGCAGCCAATCAGAGTGCAGCACACAGACACACAGCCAATCAGAGCACAGCACACAGACACACAGCCAATCAGAGCACAGCACAGCACACAGACACACAGCCAATCAGAGCACAGCACAGCACACAGACACACAGCCAATCAGAGCACAGCACAGCACACAGACACACAGCCAATCAGAGCGCAGCACACAGACACACAGCCAATCAGAGCGCAGCACACAGACACAGCCAATCAGAGCGCAGCACACAGACACAGCCAATCAGAGCGCAGCACACAGACACACAGCCAATCAGAGCGCAGCACACAGACACAGCCAATCAGAGCACAGCACACAGACACAGCCAATCAGAGCGCAGCAGGGTGGGACCTTTTCTCCAGCGAGTCCTGTGAGCCCAGGTCGACCCTGAGAAGAGACAGAGGTCATAGGTCAGACAGGAGTAAAGAGGAGGAGAGGAGGAGAGAGGAGGAGAGAGGAGGAGGAGAGGGGGAGAGGAGGAGAGAGGAGGAGATCAAAGATCAGCTTTATTGTCAATTCTACCAAATGTGTTCAACGGTGAATCGAAATTTCGTTTCTCTCTGGTCAAGTGCAAAAAGACAGTGTACAAGATACAATATGAAGACAAAACACAACAAAAACTATCTAAGACAGAGATCTAAGGTTAAACTAACGTCTAAGATCTAAAATCTTAAAGCAGTGCAACATAATAAATAAACTATACTATATACAGATTTCCAAAATGTGCAGTGTGCATCAAATGTGCAGTGGAAGATACAGCAGTGAAATGGTCATGTGCAATAGAATGTGCGTTTGAGTTAAGATAAAATAAATGTGCAACAGTAGAAATTCTAGTGCAATAACATGAAGCTGTTTGACAGTCTGGTGGATGAAGCTGTTTGACAGTCTGGTGGATGAAGCTGTTTGACAGTCTGGTGGATGAAGCTGTTTGACAGTCTGGAGGATGAAGCTGTTTGACAGTCTGGTGGATGAAGCTGGTTGACAGTCTGGTGGATGAAGCTGGTTGACAGTCTGGTGGAGTGGGCCTGGAGACTCCGGTACCTTCTCCCCGAGGGCAGGAGGCTGAACAGGCTATGTGCGGGGTGGCTCGGGTCACCCACAATGCTGGACGCTCTGCCGGTGAGCCGGGTGTTAAAAATGTCCAGGAGGGAGGGGAGAGAGACACCAGCGATCCTCCCAGCTGCATTCACTATGCGCTGCAGGGCTTTCCTGTTCTGTTCAGCTCCCGTACCACACAGTGATGCGGCTGGTCAGGACGCTCTCAGTGGTGCCTCGGTAGAAGGTGGTCATGATGGGTGGAGGGGCTCCAGCTCTCCTCAGTTTGCGGAGGAAATAGAGGCGCTTCTGAGCCCTCTTTGCCAGTGATGCAGTATTCACTGTCCAGGAGAGGTCCTCACTGATGTGCACCCCCAGGAATTTGGTGCTGCTCACCCTCTCTACAGCAGCACCATTGATGGACAGTGGGGGGTGCTGGGTGGGGCCTCTCCGGAAGTCAATAACAATCTCCTTGGTCTTTTCAACATTCAGAAGGAGATTGTTATTGCTGCACCACTGGGTCAGAAGGCTCACCTCACTCCTGTAGTTTGTCTCATCGTTATTAGAGATGAGACCCACCACAGTCGTATCGTCCGCAAACTTCACTATGTGATTGGTGCTGAACGCTGGTGAGCAGTCGTGGGTCAGCAGAGTGAAGAGCATCGGACTGAGCACACAGCCCTGGGGGGCTCCTGTGCTCAGTCTAATGCAGCTTGAGGTGTTTCTGCCGACCCGCACTGCCTGTGGCCTCTCACTGAGGAAGTCCAGCAGCCACAGTGACCACAGTGAGGTCTGAAGCCCCAGGTGGTCCAGTTTGATAATGAGCTGCTGTGGGATTATAGTGTTGAATGCTGAACTGAAATCTATGAACAGCATTCTCACATATGAGTCTTTATTGTCCAGGTGGGTGAGAGCCAGGTGAAGTGCAGAACAGATTGCATCCTCGGTAGAGCGGTTGGCCCGGTATGCAAACTGGTACGGGTCTAGGGTGGGGGGGGGGAGGGGTGGATTTGATGTGTGCCATGACTAGCCGTTCAAAGCACTTCATGATGATGGGGGTCAGTGCAACAGGGCGATAGTCATTAAAAGTGGCCGGAGTGGGCTTCTTTGGCACGGGGACGATGGTAGTGGTTTTGAAGCAGGAGGGAACGACAGCCTGGCTCAGAGAAGCATTAAAGATGTCTGTGAGGACATCCTTGAGCTCCTCTGCACAGTCTCTCAACACAAGACCAGGGATGTTGTCCGGGCCTGCAGCCTTGCGGGTGTTGATCCTGGAGAGTGTCCTCTTCACGCTGGCTGCAGACACACACAGGGGCTGGTCGTGGGGAGGTGGTGGAGTTTTTTGGGGCCGGGTGTCGTTTTGTGAATCAAACGGTGCAAAGAAGCTGTTGAGGTGGTTGAGCAGGGTGATGTTGTTGTCACAGGTCTGTGGCGAGGGTTTGTAGTCCGTGATGTTCTGGATGCCCTGCCACAGACTCCGTGTGTCCCTGCTGTCTCTAAAGTGTCTAAAGGAGAGGAGGAGAGAGGAGGAGAGAGGAGAGGAGGAGAGGAGGAGAGAGGAGGAGAGGAGAGAGGAGGACAAGAGGGCGGAGTTTACCGGGAGTCCAAGCGATCCGGTTGGTCCTGCGAATCCCAGAGGTCCAGGAAGTCCCTCCTCCCCCTGGAAGAAAGCACCAATCAGAGCAGAGCAGAGGGTCATGTGATCTTCAGCCGCTTTTATGAATGACATTTCAGATGAGTTTATTCATATTTATTTATTAGTATGTATCAGTGTCTCAAAGTGATGCTAAGAGTCCCTGGGAAGTGAACTGACGTGAAGTCGCCCGTAGTGACCAGGAACTCTCGCCATGACGTAGGAATGCACCAGAGCTTTCCGAAAATGTATAGTTTAAAATACAGAAAAAAGCATAACACTGTTCTCGTATCAAAAAGTTTTTCCCATTATCAACCCACCCATTTTTCACAGAGAGAACAGAGACAAAAACTAAAAGTTAAAATTCTCTAACTTCAAAAGTTTGGATTGAGGGATGAATTTCAGTAGGTCGCAGCGAAGGAGCTGCTCTGCTACATACGAAACCCTGCACCAGGTTCTCCGCAAACATGAGGTGAAAGATTATTCAGTTCAAAGTTATCTTTATTGTCAAGAAATGTACAGGTCGCACACACAGGATTTGAAATTCCAGCGCCCCCTAGGCCCACAGTGAAGCAGCAGTGTTGGTGTCATTTAAGCAGCAGTGTGATTGGGAGAGAGTTGAGCATCCTGACAGCTTGGTGGATGAAGCTGTCTTTCAGTCTGCTGGTCTTGGCCCTGAGGCTCCTCAGTCTCCTTCCTGATGGCAGCAGACTGAAGAGGCAGTTGGATGGGTGGGTGGGATCACCCAGAGGGTGAGGCGGGTGAGGCGGGTGCGGTAGATGTCCTGCAGGGAGGGGGGAGAGAGACACCCACGATTCTCTCAGCTGCTCTCACTACTCGGTGTAGCTTTTTCCGGGTGCAGGACACGGTGCAGGTGCCATACCACACAGTGATGCAGCTGGTGAGGATGTGACCTATGGTGCCTCTGTAGAAGGTGCTCATGATGGAGCTGGGGCTCTGGCTCTCTTCAGCTTGTGGAGGAAGTAGAGTCGCTGTTGGGTTTTACAAATTCCTCTGAGGACGTTCGCCTGAACGGGCTGAAATTTGGTTCATTGTCTCAAGGGGAGGGACATCAAAGGTTCTCTACATTTTTCACACACATCTTACAGCAGTAAAGCAACAAAAATGCACACGATGTTGGAGTGTTTGGATACAGTGGTCCCTCGCTATATCGCGGTTCACTTTTAGTGGCCTCGCTGTTTCGCAGATTTTTTATTTTTTTTTCTGGTAACGGACCAGACGTTACCAGACCGGGACCAGACCGAGACTAGACCAGGACCAGACCGGGATTAGACCAGGACTAACCCATGAAGACCAGACCGAGACCAGACCGGGACTAGACCAGGTCTAATCCAGGATTAAACCACCGCGTGCGGCTCTTTGCCTGGTTTCGTGTGGTTCTTGCATTCGTGTCGAGGTTTGTGCGTGTTCGCTTCGTGGCTCAGGCTGCTCCTTTGGCCGTCCCAAGGGGGGGGTACGGTCCGGGCATTGCCGGCCTCGGTCTCGTGCTCACAGCCCCGGGTGGGACGCGTAGCCTCGCATCGGTCGTGCTGCTCTGTCGCGGATTTGGCCGCGGTGGGCGGTTGCACGTGTCCGCGCACGCACTTCTCCGGGGCATTGGTGCGCGTCGTGTCCCGGGACGTGGCAGTGCCGTTGGATGAATGTGGTGTTTCCTGCAGATCCAGAGACTCGTGTCTCCGTGCCCCCCCCCCCCCCCACACTTCACTATTGATACATTTTGTTGAAAATCTACGAAAGTTTGAGTGTTTAAACGAGAGAGAAATGTGAGAAAATGTTAATTCCAGTCTGAGAAAAGTGTAGAATGTGTGTGGTGAGGCATTTACAGCCTTAAAACATGGAGAAGAATTGTAAAATATAAAGTTGTCCTACTTCGCGGATTTTGCTTATTACGGGTTATTACCACGGCGATAAACGAGGGACCACTATATTTACAAATTTCTCCATTTGCACGAACAAACTCTGATTTCAGTGAAATTTGCCCTAAAGTGATTTAATGTGTAAAAATTGAATTTGATGCATTAGCGCCCCCTACAGATTAAAACTAAACTCCCATGTCATAATTTTTACAGCGTTGCCATAGCGATGACATTAACACTCCATGTTATTCCGATGGTAAAATCTTCAAATTGCACACACTCTGGCCGATTTCACTCAAATTTTAATGGTGGATGGACACCCCAACCCAGACGAATGTAAGAAAATACAAAAATGGGTGCAATAGCGCCCCCTAGACAATTTGTATAGAATGATAACATTTTACTTGTCATAGACATACAAAATTTGGTACATATATTTACGACATGCTGTTGATTAAAAAAACACACACCCTATCTCACATTGTGTTGCCATGGTGACAAGCCAAAAAAACTCCCTAACCAGACATCTTGACAAGAACTTTGCCATAGCCAAACCAAATTTGGTAACCAGATGCATCAAGGCAATAGGGGAAAAAAATGGTATTGTGACCACGCCCCTTTACAAACTGGAAGTCGGCGGGAGCTGGGTGTGGCATGGGCGGGGAGCAGTGTGGACGGGGACCAGTGTGGACGGGGCGTGGCATGGGCGGGGACCAGTGTGGGCGGGGTGTGGCATGGGCGGGGACCAGTGTGGGCGGGGTG
>JAVJIX010000448.1:130000-145822 GCA_036785185.1 Paratrypauchen microcephalus
TCTGAACTGTGACGGCTACAGAGACACAAACGGTGAGGAAATGTACCTGTAAAATCAGTTTTTCAGTTTGGTTCAAATGAACATTTTGTTGAATTTAAGTATAATTAAAAGCATCATGAGAAACCTTAGTTAAATTTTAACTGCAATTGGCTGATTTAATTTGGGAAATGTCCAAATTTGGGTTGACAGTGAGCTGATCAATTAATTCTATTTTCTGAATTTAAGTGAAAACGTTTAAGGACAAAATTAATAGTTTACTCTATTTGGTAATTCATTGGGTAAATATTCCAATTTGGTGTAAAATGTAGCTGTGTAACCAAGTTAAAGGAGCACTCTTTTGAAATGTGTACATCGTTATTTGGTAATTCATGGAAATATTATATAAAATATATATATATAATAAAAATATATATATGGATCAAATCTAGTCTTTTAAAATTGTAGAAAAAATAGAATAAAATAATTACATTGAAGGTTAAAATATAAATTTTTAAAATGTTATTTAAAATTTGCCTCATTAATGTAAAATGCATAAATATTATAATTAAAATAGATTAATTAAATTTGCAAATTGATTGAAATACTAACGTAAATGTAAAAAGTAAAAGTAATTTCAATATGTTTGTTTATTTTAAAGATTTTCGCCCTGCTACAACTACTACTACAACTACTACAACTACTACAACTACTACTACAACGACTACAACTACTACAACTACTACAACTACTACTACAACTACTACAACTACTACTACAACTACTACTACAACTACTACAACTACTACTACAACTACTACTACAACTACTACAACTACTATTACAACTACTACAACTAGTACAACTACTACAACTATTACTACAATTACTACAACTACTACTACAACTACTACTACAACTACTACTACAACTACTACTACAACTACTACTACAACTACTACAACTACTACTACAACTACTACAACTACTACTACAACTACTACAACTACTACTACAACTACTACAACTACTACAACTACTACAACTACTACTACAACTACTACTACAACTACTACACCTACTACTACAACTACTCCTACAACTACTACAACTACTACAACTACTACTACAACTACTACTACAACTACTACAACTACTACTACAACTACTACTACAACTACTACAACTACTACTACAACTGCTACAACTACTACTACAACTACTACAACTACTACAACTACTACTACAACTACTACAACTACTACTACAACTACTACAACTACTACTACAACTGCTACAACTACTACTACAACTACTACAACTACTACAACTACTACTACAACTACTACAACTACTACTACAACTACTACAACTACTACTACAACTGCTACAACTACTACTACAACTACTACAACTACTACAACTACTACTACAACTACTACAACTACTACTACAACTGCTACAACTACTACTACAACTACTACAACTACTACTACAACTACTACAACTACTACTACAACTACTACAACTACTACTACAACTACTACAACTACTACTACAACTGCTACAACTACTACTACAACTGCTACAACTACTACTACAACTACTACTACAACTACTACTACAACTACTACAACTACTACTACAACTGCTACAACTACTACTACAACTACTACTACAACTACTACAACTACTACTACAACTACTACAACTACTACTACAACTACTACTACAACTACTACAACTACTACAACTACTACTACAACTACTACAACTACTACTACAACTACTACAACTACTACAACTACTACAACTACTACTACTACTACTACAACTACTACAACTACTACAACTACTACTACAACTACTACAACTACTACAACTACTACTACAACTACTACTACAACTACTACAACTACTACTACAACTACTACAACTACTACTACAACTACTACAACTACTACAACTACTACTACAACTACTACAACTACTACTACAACTACTACTACAACTACTACTACAACTACTACAACTACTACTACAACTACTACAACTACTACAACTACTACAACTACTACTACTACAACTACTACAACTACTCCAACTACTACTACTACAACTACTACAACTACTACTGTTAAAGGAGTTCTGTCTAACACAGAGCTACTGAGGTGTCCTGACCGCGGGTAGTCGCTTGGCTGACGCGCTGGATGTTACTTACATAGTAGCTTGATGAATGTGAATGTTCTTACTGTGTTCTATGAAACATAGCCTGCAGACGGTTTTCTTTGTGAATCAAGGTTATCCATTTATTGCACAACGAGTCCAAAAGATACAGGTAGGCCAAAACTACTCACGGCAAACATCTACAAACATCGAGCATTAGCTTAGCGGTTAGCGGTCAAAAAACCTTTGCCCTTCCGGGTCAGACACCTGACAAGCAGACACACACGACCTACCTAAATACCTGCATAGATTTGTAACCATGCGCCATCTAGGGGAAATAAAAATGAATTGCACCCAAAAACAAAACATACATTTTGGCTCCTACACACCGGCCCCTAATTGTTGATGGCGGGCAGACACAACAATTTACAAAAAATGAAAACAAAAAGGAACCAAAATTAAGCACACCACCAGGTGAAAAGTACAATGACACATTCCTTATCCTACCCCATGTACTAAGCAAAGTTTGGTCACAGGTCTTTCAATAATATTGGATTTTGTTTGCAATTTGACAGAGCGTACCAGGCCTTGCCTATCAGGAAACACCTCTAGCACCCTCGCAAGTGGCCAAGATCCTCGAGGGGCAGAGGCATCCATAATGACAACAATGTCTCCAACTTTCAAATTCCTCTTCTTCTCATGCCATTTTTGTCGTTCTTGGAGCAAAGGCAAATACTCGTGTACCCATCTCTTCCAAAACCAATCCGCAATGTATTGCACTTGTCTCCATCTTCGTCTGACATACAGGTCATGCGGCTCAAAGACTCCTGGTGGCATAGTGGGTTTACCCTTGAGCAGGAGCAGGTGGTTGGGCGTAAGTGGTTCCAGATCGGTTGGGTCATCAGAGAGCTTGGTAAGTGGTCTGTCGTTCAGAATGGCTTCCGCCTCGCAGAAGATTGTGTGTAGAGCATCATCATCCAGTGCCTGCTGACGTAGCACTGCACTTAGGACCCTTCTCACCTTACGGATCATCCTCTCCCAGACACCACCATGATGTGAGCCTGCTGGTGGGTTAAAACTCCAGCGTATTCCAGCTTGTGAGAGGACTCCTTCAATTCGCTGATGGTTGAGCGCGGCTACAGCTTCTCTCAGCTCCCTGTCTGCCCCAATAAAGTTTGTACCATTATCCGAAACAAGGTGGGTCACTTGCCCTCTTCTGCTTATAAAACGCCTCAGAGCGTTGATGCAGGCATCCGTCTCCAGGGAAGCTGCCACCTCCAGATGAACTGCTCTGCTGGCTAGGCACGTAAATATGGCTCCATACCGCTTGCAGGTCCCTCTTCCCTTCCTGACTTCTATGGGACCGAAGTAGTCTACCCCTGTGTTGGTAAAGGGGGGTAAGTCTGGCTGAATGCGCACCTCTGGAAGGTCAGCCATCCTTTGTTCCAGAAGACGTCCATTATAGCGTCTACAGAAGCTGCATTCAGTAATCACTTTCCTGACAGCTGCGTTTGCTTTGGTGATCCAGAACTTCTTCCTCACTGATGACAAGGTGTGTGCACGACCAGCATGGCCCAGACTCTGATGAACATGTTTGAGGATGAGTGCTGCAACGTGTTGCTCCTTGCAGAGGATAATGGGGTGCTTAGAATCTTCAGGCATCGCTCCTCTGCTCAGCCTCCCTCCAACTCTCAACAGTCCATCGACCAAGACTGGGTCAAGCCTGTATATGGAACTGTGGTGACTCACTGCTGCCTTTGTAGAGGACAGTGCAGCAATCTCCTTCTTGAACTGCTGCTTTTGGCAATAGCGGATAACTGCAGTCTGCCTCCACCAGATCATCCACTGTCAGGATGTTACTTCTAGGTGTTGGAGTGAAACTTCGACCACATGTTGCACTTGACTGGATTGTCACAGGCTCCTTCAGCCGTTTTCTCCAGCGAGCCTTCTCCAACAGAATGGCCTTCCAACGGATAAACCAAGCAGCTGCCCTCTTGAGCCTTGTCCAGTCAGAGAAATAGGTCATAAGCTGGTCAGTAGGTGTAACAGCATCACATACATTGATTGCATTTGTGGCTGCTTCTCTCTTCACCTCTCGGTCATCAGCACTCACAGAAACATCAAAGGTATTGTTAGGCCAGTCCTCCTCATGTCTCCAAAGAAATGCTGGCCCTTCCCACCACCGATTGGTCTTCAGGAAGCCTGCCACGTTCAATCCCCTTGATGCGTTATCAGCTGGATTGTCTTTGGATGAGACATGCCTCCATTGCCCTGGGTCTGAGGATTCTCTGATGGTTGAGATCCTATTAGCCACGAACGTATGAAATCTTCTATCCTCATTTCTGATGTATTTGAGGACTGAAGTACTGTCGGTCCAGAAGACAGAATCCTCAAATGTCCATTTCAGTTCCTCCTTCAGCATTGAGTCTATCCGCACAGCCAGAACTGCTGCAGTCAGTTCAAGCCGGGGAATAGTTACTGCTTTCAATGGTGTAACTCTGGCCTTGCCAAGGAGAAAGGAGACCTGGACTTGACTTTGTTCATTCAACATCCTTATGTATGTCACAGTCCCATACCCAGCCTCGCTGGCATCGGCAAAGTGATGTAGTTGGGCTCGAGTAACCTTGCCATACTTTGCTGGTTTGACACACCGGGGTATTTCAAAGGTGTTGAGCAGGTCCAAGTCCTCCAGCCATGAGCTCCACTGACATAAGATGTCAGGAGGCAAAGAATCATCCCATCCACATCTTCTCCTACATAGCTCCTGCAGCATCATCCTTGCAGGCAGAATGACTGGGCCCAGGAAACCCAAAGGGTCATACACTGAGCTGATGGTGGACAACATGCCGCGTCTGGTACGTGCCTGTTGCTTCATCTCAATCTTGAACCGGAATGAGTCAGTTTCTATGCACCACAGCAGACCTAGGGCTCTCTCTACTGGCAACTTGTCCCGGTCAAGATCCAGCTCCTTTAGATCTTTTGCCCTTCGTTCTGCTGCAATGGCCTGCAAGACACTACGACTGTTGCTGACGAACTTCTCCAGGGTGAAGCCTCCCTTCTGACACAGTGCAGTTAGTTCCTTGATTGTCTGAATGGCCTCTGCGTCTGTGGCAGAACTCTTGAGGTAGTCGTCAACATAAAAACTTTCTTTGACAGACTGACATACAGCGACAGAAAACTCGGAGTGGTGGTCGTCTGCATTTTTCCTAAGTGCGTAGCTAGCACAACTTGGTGAGGATACTGCGCCGAACAAGTGCACAGTCATCCTATATTGCCTCAGCTCCTGCAGACGCTCCAGCTGTTCTCACAGAGGCCTCACCGCCCACTTTTAACTTTGCATTTTCAACTAGGAACGGTAAAAGTGGAGGTGGCACTGCTTCTATATGTACAAGCACTCTGGCCACCAAACCAATTTCATTAAGCAATTTTACGAGTTTCGAATATCATTCAATTGTTTTTAGCAACCCTCAAATTTTATGTGTCACCATATACAGACCACCAGGAAAATGCAACGTTTTTATCAGTGAGTTTTCTGAGTTTCTATCTACTCTACACAATTCATTTGATATGATTATTATAACCGGTGATTTTAACTTGCACATAGATAACCTTTCAGACCCTATTGCAAATGAATTTTTGAATGTTCTTAATTATATGGATTTTACTCAACACGTCACGCAGCCGACTCACAACAGGGGGCACACTCTGGATCTGGTCATTACTTACGGCCTGACCACTAATGTGTCCTCTGTTGCTGACCTGGCCATGTCTGACCACTACTGTGTGTTTTTTAATATCACTGGTTTTATACAGCAGGAGACCTCTGTGAGAACTGTGAGGAAGCACCTCTGTGAGAACTGTGAGGAAGCACCTCTGTGAGAACTGTGAGGAAGCACCTCTGTGAGAACTGTGAGGAAGCGCCATCTGACCCCTGAAGTGGCAGAAAATTTTATCGAGGTGTTAGAGAAAAATCCCTCAATGGTTTTACCTGCCTCTTGCGATTCCATTACTGAAGATTTCAACAGTAGACTGCGGTCAGCCTTGGATCTGGTTGCTCCACTCAAAACCAAAAGTATTAAAACCAAATCAAAGCCTCCATGGATGAATGAAGACTTGAGAAAATCCAAGAGAGAGTGCAGAAAAGCAGAACGTCGATGGAGAAAAAACAAAACGACTATAAACCACCAATTATTCATCAATCAGCAACGGTCACATAACAATGCTACAAGGAATGCAAGAAATCGTTACTTTTCCACAATAATCACGAACCACAAAAATAATCCAAAAGTTCTTTTCTCAACCATTGAAAACATTCTAAACCCCGATTCTAACGCGTTTTACCTGACACCCACTGACTCTCTCTGCGAGCAGTTTGCTGACCACTTCACGGGAAAGATAAACACCATCCGATACAATATTTTATCCTGTCAAAGCTCTGTTTTTAACTCTCCTGAGTGTTTGTCTCGCCCAGAGAAGACTCTGGACAGTTTTGCCCTGGTTAATGCTGGGATGCTGGACAAGGTCTTCTCCTCAGTGAGGCCCACCACATGTCTCGTAGACCCAATCCCCACTCCATTTTTTAAGTCTTTTTATGGATCTTTTAGGGATGAACTTTTGGTCATGATGAATTGCTCTCTTCAGACAGGGGTCTTTCCCACTGCCTTCAAAGCGGCAGTGGTGAGGCCCCTGCTGAAGAAGAGCAATTTAGATTTTAATGATTTTAACAACTACCGACCAGTGTCTAACTTGCCATTTTTAAGCAAGATTCTAGAGAAACTTGTCTCTATCCAATTAAATGAGTTTCTAGATGATCACAACATTTTGGAAAAATTTCAGTCTGGTTTTAGGGTGAACCACAGCACCAAGACTGCTTTGGCAAAGATTTTAAATGACTTTAGAATAAACTGTGACTCTCAAAAGGTGACTGTGTTGATTCTGCTGGATCTGAGCGCTGCCTTCGACACAGTAGACCACATGATTCTTTTAACTCGCCTAAAACACCTCGGCCTCTCTGGTGCTGTTCACAAATGGTTCACGTCCTATCTCACAGACAGAACATTTATGGTAACTATGGACACATGCTCCTCCAAGATCCATAAAATCACATGCGGTGTCCCCCAGGGCTCCATTTTAGGCCCTGTGCTTTTCAACCTGTACATGCTTCCCCTTGGCGGCGTCATCAGGAGACATGGAATCAATTTCCACAGCTATGCAGATGATACGCAGCTTTACATTTCCGTGTCTCCTGATGACACCAGGCCAATGGATGCTCTTTTTAACTGTATTCTAGATATCAAATCCTGGATGGCAAGAAACTTTCTCCAGCTTAACCAGGACAAAACAGAGGTTTTAGTCATCGGTCCTGAGGCCCAGAGAGAGAAACTTTTATCAAAACTACAAGCACAGTCCTTTTACCCATCTCCTCAAGTGAAAAACCTGGGCGTCATTTTTGACTCTGAGCTGACTTTTATTCCACACATCAAGAACATCACAAAAATGGGCTTCTATCACCTAAAAAACATAGCCAGAGTTCGCCCTATTCTCTCTCAGGCCAATACGGAGACACTGATGCATGCTTTTGTCACCAGCCGTATAGACTACTGTAATGCCCTGCTCTCTGGTCTTCCCAAAAAGAGTATTTCAGGTTTGCAATTATTGCAAAATTCAGCAGCACGTGTCCTGACTAGGACCAGAGGGCGGGACCACATTACACCGGTCTTAAAATCTCTGCATTGGCTCCCTGTGAGTTACAGGATAGATTTTAAAGTTCTTTTACTGGTTTTTAAATGTCTTAATGGTCTTGGGCCTTCTTATCTTTCAGAACTGCTTTCCCCTTATGAACCTTCACGGGCCCTGCGCTCCTCCGGCAGCTCCTGGTCATTCCCAAAGTCAGGACACACACTCACGGAGAGGCGTCTTTTCAGTACTACGGCCCTCGTCTATGGAACTGCATGCCGGAGGACCTCAGGGCTGCAGAGAACGTTCATGTTTTTAAGAGTGGGCTCAAGACTCACCTGTTTAGCTTGGCCTTTGACTGACTTCGGCCGTCTGTTTGCTTGTCTTTTATTTGTTCTTTTGTTTGTTGTTGCTGTTCCTGTTGTTGCTGCTGCTGTTGTTGCTGTTCCTGTTGTTGCTGTTCCTGTTGTTCCTGTTGTTGTTTTGTTGTTGCTGTTGTTGTTGCTGCTGTTGTTGTTGCTTTTGTTGTAGCTGTTGCTTTCGTTGCTTTTGTTGTTGCTGTTGTTGTTGTTCTTGTTGTTCCTGTTATTGCTGTTATTGTTTTGTTGTCGCTGTGGTTCTGTTGTTGTTGTTCCTGTTGTTGCTGTTGTTGCTTTTGTTGTTGTTGCTGTTCCTGTTGTTGCTGTTGTTGTTGCTGTTGTTGCCGTTGTTGTTGTTGCTGTTGTTGTTGCTGTCGTTGCTGTTGCTGTCGTTGCTGTTGCTGTCGTTGTTGCCGTTGTTGCTGTTGTTGTTGCTGTTGTTGTTGCTGTTGTTGTTGCTGTTGTTGTTGCTGTTGTTGTTGCTGTTGCTGTTGATGTTGGTGTTGCTGTTGTTGCTGCTGTTGTTGCTGCTGCTGCTGTTGTTGCTGCTGTTGTTGTTGCTGCTGTTGTTACTGTTGTTGTTGCTGCTGTTGTTCCTGTTGCTGCTGTTGCTATTGCCGTTGTTGCTGCGGCTCCTGTTGCTGCTGCTGTTGCTGCTGCTGTTCCTGTTGCTGCTGTTGTTCTTGTTGTTGCTGTTGTTGTTGCTGCTGTTGTTGTTGTTGCTGATGTTGTTGTTGCTGTTGTTGTTGTCATTGTTGCTGCTGTTGTTGCTGCTGCTGCTGTTGTTGTTGCTGATGTTCCTGTTGTCGTTGTTGTTGGTGCTGTTCCTGTTGCTGCTGCTGTTGTTGTTGCTGCTGTTGTTGTTGCTGTTGTTGTGGTTGCTGTTGTTCTTGCTGTTGTTGTTGTTGCTGTTGTTCTGTCGTTGTTGCCGTTGTTGCTGCTGCTGCTGTTGTTGCTGCTGCTGCTGTTGTTGCTGTTGTTGCTGCTGTTGCTGCTGTTGTTGCTGTTGTTGCTGCTGTTCCTGTTTTTTTTTGTTTTTTTTTCCCTGGCGGCACGGTAGCTGAGTGGCTAGCACTCATGCTTCACAGCAAGAAGGTTCGGGTTGCCCGGGCCTTTCTGTGTGGAGACTGCATGTTCTCCCCGTGTTTGGGTGGGTTTCCTCCGGGCACTCCGGTTTCCCCCACCAACCTAAACATGCGCCATAGGTAAAATCCTCCAGCTTAGGGCCTGACCAAAGCATAACTAACAAAACAAAATCATGGGGATGGTCCCCGGGTCAAATATAGAAACAACTTCTCCTGTGCGAGATCAATAAAGGTCAATCTTCTAATCCTTGACCACTGTAAGGCGCTTTGTGCTACAATTTTGTATGAAAAGCGCCTTATAAATGTTTGATTGATTGATTGATTGATTATGTCTCCACTGGGCCACCACAGAAACCGGAGAAAATCTCTGTCTTCTTCTGCGACCTTCACTTGGTGGAACATAGCCTGTATGTCGCCCATGAACGCCACAGGTTCCTCTCTGAAGTGCAACAAGACTCCAAGCAGCGAGCTTGTGAGGTTAGGCCCCTGAAGCAGGTCTTTATTTAAGCATGCCCCTTGGTATGTGGCACCACAATCAAACACAACCCGAAGGGTGCCTTTCCTTGGGTGGTAGACTGGGTGATGAGGGATAAACCACACTTTGCCAGGCTCACCTGGAAGCTCCTGCAGTGGCACAGGTGTTACTGATAAGGCCATTCACATACTCGGCATACTCCTTATGCAAGCTTGGCCTATGAAAGAACTTTCTCCTCAAGCCCTCCATTCTCTGCTTCGCCACGACGATGTTGTTGGGCAAAAAAATCTCCTTCCTCTTTAGAGGCAACTTCAGGCTATACTTTCCATCCTGCAGCTTTACTGATTGCTCCATGGTCTCCATAAACTTGAGGTCATCTCTGGACATTTCCTTTTCCTCCTGACCCCTTTCACTGAAGTCGTGGTTATATTGACTAACCAGCATTTGTTCCAATGTTTGAAGTGAGATGCGATTCACTGTGGCGGAGGATACTGGCATGTCACTGCTTCCACTCAGTGGGCCATTGACCACCCATCCCAGCACAGTCTTGATGGCATAGGGCCCATTGTCACAGCTGTTGATGACCTCCCAGGGCTCTAATACCCTGGGTGCGTTGGTGCCTATCAACAAATCAACATTAGCCTTCACATTTGGGATGCGCACCTTTGACAGGTAGGGCCACTTAGCCAAATCCTCAGAAGTGATCATGTTCTCCACAGTGACTGGAATTTCTTTCTGTGTGAAGACTTCAGGCAGGGGATAGAAGGTGTTCATGTCCACCCCAGACACCTCTGGACCAGACAAGGTGAATGCTGGAACAACTTTCTCTTGCCCCATTGTCCTCAACAGGAAGCTGGTTTTTCTGCCTGTGACATTGAGCTTCTGCATTAGGTGTTCTGAACAGAATGTAGCTGAGCTGCCAGGGTCCAAGAAGGCATATGTTGTTATAATGCGGCTTCCCTTGGCAGACTTCAGCTTCACTGGCAGAATAGACAACACACATTGGTCCCTACCGGCCCCTGTATGCCCACATGTTTCACTGGATGACTGCTGCTTGTCAGCAGAATCTTTTAACTGTCCAGGGGTATGCTGCTGATTAATATGAAGCACAGTTGGATGGGTCTTTCCACATGCTTTACATGTCAAGCGTTGTTCACAGTCCTTGCTCATGTGTCCGGTGCGTAAACATGCAAAACACACTCCTTTTTGCCTCAAGAGGAGAATTTTGTCCTTGTGTTTCTTGCCTCTGAACAGCTTGCATTCCTCCACAAGATGGCGACGATCAAAGCACAGGCATTTCACTTCCTCCACATCTTGAGGCCATTCCATACTGCCCTCAGACATATCCTTTGATGTCACAGCTGCAACAATGTTTCCTTTTACGTTGGCCCTTGACTGCGGCTTGAACTTTGACGTAGGCCTTGTCATGGATGTGGCAGAGGGTGGATCCTGTATATCACCAAACAAGGGGTCAGACAGAATTTTGACACGCCGTTCCATGAACTGCACCAGGTCAAAAATGTGTGCTCTGTCACGTGTCCTCTCCATGATGTCATGAGCTGTAGTACGCCACTGCTCTCTCAGTTTAAATGGCAGCTTTGAGAGAATGGTCCTCATGTTTACTGGCATGTTCAGCTCCTGTACATAGCTCAGTTCCTGCATAGCATTACAGCAGCCACGTAAGAACAACGAATAGGCTTGCAATGACTTTACATCCTCTGCTTTAACAGCTTGCCAGGCCAATGCTTTATTCATGTAAGCAGTTGCCAACTTGTATGGGTTTCCAAAGTGCTCAGTGAGGAGGCCCTTTGCCACTATATAGCCACGCTCAGGCATCATATGCTGACAGCTGCGCACAAATTCCTGGGGTTGACCTCTGGTGAACTGCTCTAAGTAGTAAAGGCAGTCTCCTTTTCCAGCCTTGCTCTCCACACCTTGTTCAAAGGCCTTCATGAATGGTCGAAACTGGAGAGGTTCTCCATCAAATATAGGTATCTCTCTTGATGGTAAAGATGAGATGCGTTGTTCATGCACTAGAGCAGCTGTGATGTCATTTTGCCTTTGCATTATTTCCAGCAGGTCTGGAGAGTGTGTTGTGTTAGATGTCCTATTGGTTCCTAGTTGTGCAGCCGTTACATGTTGTTGATGTGCTCCAATTCCATCTTCTTGCTGTGTGATACTGTGTGGCTGATTTAAAACATTGTTGCACCATTGCTCAGTTTGCTTCTTGCACACCTCTGTTGACAGAATATTGCTAGGTGGTAGTGGTCCTTTGGTGGGCATATGTTGCAACTGTTGTGGTAAACCAGGCTGAAATTCCATTGCATTTGGATTAAGAGTTGCCAGTCTCCTTTTTTCCTCATGCAGGTAGGAGTTCATGCCATCTGAGGGTGCTGCTGAGTGACTCCTTTTGTCTGAGGCTTTCAGCACAGCTAATTTAGCTGCTGATGCAGCCAACTCTGCGTCCAGGTCAAGCTGCTCCCTTTTCCTCCTCAGCTGCTGCTCCTGCTCCTCAAGGGCATGTTTCTCCTTTAAAGCAGCTTGACGAGCAATCAATGCTGCTCTCTCTGCCTCAGCCACCAGTCTGGCTGAGCTTGTGCTTGATCGACCACTGCTACCACTTTTGTGTGACCTTTTGCTGCCCACATTTGACACACTATCATTTGGGTTAATAACAGACCCACAATCAACATTCCCATGTGCAGCTTTAAGATGAACATTGGCATTCACAGGGACATCAACATGACCATTTTCAGAACCCATACTCAGAAAAACCTTAGTTTCACCAATAACATCATTATTTGAAATCATTTTTGCCTTAAACCAAACATCATGCCTTTCCTTTTCATCAACAGGTAACAAATGTAACAAAGACTCATGAATACGTTTTGCATCATTACAATTTTTCACCAAACTTTTCAGGGCATTTTGCAACTGCGGAATATCATGTTTTAAATTATACATCGATTTTCTAACAGCACTAGCATTGTCCAATTTTACCTTTCTGTCCATCTGTAAAGCCAAAAGTTTATCAGCAAGCGCCGTTGCACGCTTGCTTTGCTGATCGACGCCACTTACAACACTACTAGGTTTACTAGTATTTGTAAGCTTACGTGAGTCCATTGTAAACAAACGGGATCCTACGACAGTTCGATGAAACGTGAGTGATGTAAAAGTCAACGACGCAACGCAAAGTCACACGATTTCCACAGTCAAATATCCGCTGGCATTTAATATGTTGTGTTTGTGTTGTATTTGTATCCGGGTACTGTGTGCACACAAATAAAAGACCTAAATGGCCATTAAATATTGTAGCGCTACCAATACCTCTTCTGATGCGTTGGGCGCCTTGCAGTCATCAGCTGATCGTTGTATGCGTAGAAGTATGGTTTTCCCCATCAAACGAAACTCCTTGCCAGTAGCCCACGAATTCAAACAATAATCCACCACGAACAGCTCTTCATGCTCCTAATTCCACAAGCGCAGAAGACTCCGACGTGCGAACAGTAATCCAATGCTAATCCAACAGTAGCGAGGTTTTTTGACTAATGTTAAAGGAGTTCTGTCTAACACAGAGCTACTGAGGTGTCCTGACCGCGGGTAGTCGCTTGGCTGACGCGCTGGATGTTACTTACATAGTAGCTTGATGAATGTGAATGTTCTTACGGTGTTCTATGAAACATAGCCTGCAGACGGTTTTCTTTGTGAATCAAGGTTATCCATTTATTGCACAACGAGTCCAAAAAATACAGGTAGGCCAAAACTAATCACGGCAAACATCTACAAACATCGAGCATTAGCTTAGCGGTTAGCGGTCAAAAAACCTTTGCCCTTCCGGGTCAGACACCTGACAAGCAGACACACACGACCTACCTAAATACCTGCATAGATTTGTAACCATGCGCCATCTAGGGGAAATAAAAATTAAGATTAAGTTTAGGCTTAAGCCTTTATTGGTCTCACACACAATGACACACAGTGACACACGGGAGAAATTTGACTTCTGCATTTGACCCATCCTTTTCAGGAGCAGTGAGCAGCCGTCTTTTTCGGCGCCCGGGGGGCAGTACCGTGAAGGGTCTTGCCCAAGGACCCACACTGGTTAGCTCATTGCCCGGGGGGGATTTGAACCCACAACCCCCAGGGGGAAAGTCCATGACTTACCAGTTGAGCTAACCAGCCGGTGCTGGTTTTGCACCCAAAAACAAAACATACATTTTGGCTCCTACAGACTCTATGTTTCTCCACATCTGTTATTACTGTTGTATCGATCCATCATCCAGTCTGTTCTGTTGTGTTCTACCTGCTTTTTCAATCTGCTCACTGTTAAAAACCGCTCTAAACTCACGAAGGAAACTCATACAGCTGCTAAAATTATATATCTGCCCCCAGGAACACCTCACCCCTCTGCCCCCAGGAACACCTCACCCCTCTGCCCCCAGGAGCACCTCACCCCTCTGCCCTCAGGAGCACCTCACCCCTCTGCCCTCAGGAACACCTCACCCCTCTGCCCTCAGGAACACCTCACCCCTCTGCCCTCAGGAGCACCTCACCCCTCTGTCCTCAGGAACACCTCACCCCTCTGCCCTCAGGAACACCTCACCCCTCTGCCCTCAGGAGCACCTCACCCCTCTGCCCCCAGGAACACCTCACCCCTCTGCCCCCAGGAACACCTCACCCCTCTGCCCTCAGGAACACCTCACCCCTCTGCCCCCAGGAACACCTCACCCTCTGCCCTCAGGAGTACCTCACCCCTCTGCCCCCAGGAACACCTCACCCCTCTGCCCCCAGGAACACCTCACCCCTCTGCCCTCAGGAACACCTCACCCCTCTGCCCCCAGGAACACCTCACCCTCTGCCCTCAGGAGCACCTCACCCCTCTGCCCTCAGGAACACCTCACCCCTCTGCCCTCAGGAACACCTCACCCCTCTGCCCTCAGGAACACCTCACCCCTCTGCCCTCAGGAACGCCTCACCCCTCTGCCCTCAGGAGTACCTCACCCCTCTGCCCTCAGAAGCACCTCACCCCTCTGCCCTCAGGAGCACCTCACCCCTCTGCCCCCAGGAGCACCTCACCCCTCTGCCCTCAGGAGTACCTCACCCCTCTGCCCTCAGGAGTACCTCACCCCTCTGCCCCCAGGAGTACCTCACCCCTTTGCCCCCAGGAGTACCTCACCCCTTTGCCCCCAGGACCACCTTACCCCTCTGCCCCCAGGAGCACCTCACCCCTCTGCCCCCAGGAGCACCTCACCCCTCTGCCCTCAGAAGCACCTCACCCCTCTGCCCTCAGGAGTACCTCACCCCTCTGCCCCCAGGAACACCTCACCCCTCTGCCCCCAGGAACACCTCACCCCTCTGCCCTCAGGAACACCTCACCCCTCTGCCCCCAGGAGCACCTCACCCCTCTGCCCTCAGGAACACCTCACCCCTCTGCCCCCAGGAGCACCTCACCCCTCTGCCCTCAGAAGCACCTCACCCCTCTGCCCCCAGGAACACCTCACCCCTCTGCCCCCAGGAGCACCTCACCCCTCTGCCCCCAGGAGCACCTCACCCCTCTGCCCTCAGAAGCACCTCACCCCTCTGCCCTCAGGAACACCTCACCCTCTGCCCTCAGGAGCACCTCACCCCTCTGCCCTCAGGAACACCTCACCCTCTGCCCTCACGAGTACCTCACCCCTCTGCCCTCAGAAGCACCTCACCCCTCTGCCCCCAGGAGCACCTCACCCCTCTGCCCTCAGAAGCACCTCACCCCTCTGCCCCCAGGAGCACCTCACCCCTCTGCCCTCAGAAGCACCTCACCCCTCTGCCCTCAGGAACACCTCACCCTCTGCCCTCAGGAGTACCTCACCCCTCTGCCCTCAGAAGCACCTCACCCCTCTGCCCTCAGAAGCACCTCACCCCTCTGCCCCCAGGAGTACCTCACCCCTCTGCCCTAAAGTCTAAAGCTGAGCTGAGCCTTGTGTTTCCGGGTTTTCAAGTGAACCTCTGACCTCTGACCTCTGACCTCTGACCTCTGACCCTGTGGAGGGTTCGGGGGTGAAATGAAAACAGGACTGACCTTTTGACCTTTGACCCCGTCACAGTG
>JAVJIX010000493.1:0-45000 GCA_036785185.1 Paratrypauchen microcephalus
CATATGAGGACACACACAGGGGAGAAACCATTAAGCTGTTCAGTTTGTGAGAAAACATTTGCCCAAACGTCTAATCTCAAAAAACATATGAGGACACACACAGGGGAGAAACCATTCGGCTGTTTAGTTTGTGAGAAAACATTTGCCCAAACGTCTCATCTCAAAACACATATGAGGACACACACACAGGGGAGAAACCCTTCGGCTGTTCAATTTGTGAGAAAACATTTGCCCAAAATTCTCATCTCAGAAGACATATGAGGACACACCGTAGACTAAATAAAAAAATGTCGTAGCTAACGTGCCGCCGCATTCCAAATAGGAAGTTCTCATGCGGTCTCCTACTGGTCCTCTCTCCCATTGACTTTGACACTGCAATATCGTGGCCCCTCTCTCTGTAACCGCTGCTGTGAGCCTCATTATTTTGGTCTTAAAATGTTTGTATTAACCCACTCTACATGATTCCTTAAAAAATCCTCTTCATAATATATTTACTGCAGTTTTTTTGTCACTTTGTTGTACATTTACAATACGTGAGGGAAAGTCCCTCAGTCGTCCAGGTAGAATCCATGATAACAACAGGAGAAGTTCAATTTGTCAACTGGACAAAAGTTTGTTTTGGTTGAAAACGTTTCGCCGCTCATCCGAGAGGCTTCGTCAGCTCTAATAAGAATACTGGTAAGACACTTGCCTTATATCTTGCTGTAGGGAGGAGCTACCTAGCTAACTACTTTCCGGAACTATCTCATTGGTTTCCGTCTTTTGTTTCTCTGGCGTCTAGCTAACGATCTCTATTCATCCCTACACGCCTGTTTTTCACACCTCTGGCCCTGACCATGGCTAGCCCTATTGTTTCCCTGTTTGCTTGATCTACGCTTAAGAATGGGAATTGTAGATGGGATGCCAAATTATGTACTGACTCCACCATTTCTGTTCAGAGAAGGATTCTCTTTTTTGACAAAAAAATAGCCTCTTTAACTCCCCTCTCAAAATGAATGACCCGTGGCTTCTAGGTGAAGATATACGGCAGTATATCTGCCGTATATCTTCACCTAGAAGCCACGGGTCATTCATTTGAAAATTTAATTGAGGTTCAGATCTTAGCCAGGGAAAAGAATTGGTTTGAGAGGGGAGCTAAAAGAGGCTATTTTTGTCAAAAAAGAGAATCCTTCTCTGAACAGAAATGGTGGAGTCAGACATAATTTGCATCCCATCTACAATTCCATTCTTAAGCGTAGATCAAGCAAACAGGGGAACAATAGGGCTAGCCAGGTCAGGGCCAGAGGTGTGAAAAACAGGCGTGTAGGGATGAATAGAGATCGTTAGCTAGACGCCAGAGAAACAAAAGACGGAAACCAATGAGATAGTTACGGAAAGTAGTTAGCTAGGTAGCTCCTCCCTACAGCAAGATATAAGCAAGTGTCTTACCAGTATTCTTATTAGAGCTGACGAAGCCTCTCGGATGAGCGTGCGAAACGTTTTCAACCAAACAAACTTTGTCCAGTTGACAAATTGAACTTCTCCTGTTATCATACATTTACAATAGTTTTTCGAGGGAAACCTTCTGTTCTGTGTCAGTGGTATAAATTAGTTAAAATAAATAGTTGAATTACTTTAGTTTTTGCTTTTTGTAGATGTTACTTAATTTTTTTGATTTATACGTTATATTATCTTTGAATTTGAATATATGTAAATTAAATCTGTATATATATAAGAACCAATAAAGCTAATCAAAGTCCACCAATGGCATCTTCATTACCAAGCGCACCCACAGAGAGAACTGTCGTCTAAAAAGATAGAAAAGATAGATGTCAAGATAGATTCTAAATAATAATTGTTCACTACTTGACTTCCAATAATTTAAACACATTTGTATCATGACATGTTCATCAGGACTCCAGATCACCATTAGACCCTATTTGTATCATATGTTAATGTAAAAAAAAAGTAAAGGTTTTCTGTATTGTTACAAGAAATAATTTTGTGTATGATTTTGAATATTATAGTAGTAGTAATAGTATAGTATTGCTGGGTTTTGGCTGACATCCCAACTTTTTATATGTCAATATTAATATACACATGGGGGCAGTTAAAATATTGAAGCAGCTTGGATGAGCTGTGAAACGTACTCCACCAAAATAAACTTTTGTCCAGTTGAAACTGAATTTCTCCTTTGCCATGGATTCTACCTGGACGACTGAGGGATTTTACACACATTACTGGACTATGGAATTTTGTGAAATCATCTAACACAGCAACTGGTAAAGGGAGACATTCAATTTGTCAACTGGACAAAGTTTATTTGGTCAAAGACGTTTCACAGCTCATCCAAGCTACTTCGTCAGTTCTGGCTAGAGTGCTGGTGGACACTGCTTATATCTGCCTGAAGGGAGGAGCTCACTACAATGAAATTACTCTGAAACTATCCCACCTCTTTGTTTTCAGTTTCTGTCTGGGGTCTTGTTTAGCATACTATTTATATACTATGCATATGCATACTATACTATTTACTCTGCTCTTACTATTTTGGAAAGATTTAATCACCCTCGCCCCACAACACACACTCACCAGGGGAGTAGACGGGGGGACAAAGCGGTCAGTTGTCCCCAGCATCTTAGAGGTCCAGAATTTGACCCTTTTCCTGTTCATTTATATTAGAGGAGGGCCCAAGTGAGGTGTCTTGCCCCAGGTCCCTAAATTTCTGTCTGTGTCCACCATGACACAGAGGAGAGATGAAGCCAAAACACCAACCCTCCACCAGGACACAGCACCCAGGGGAGAGATGAGACCCCAGCCCTCTATCAGGGGCCCATGAGTCTTGTGATGGGGGTCATTAGTTACCACAGCGCTGGGAAAGATTTCAAACTTTTAAACTTGTCAGACTTTTAAATTGTTTTCAGAAAGTCCATGGGAAAAATTAATGAAAATTTACTTCTGGGACCAGGCGGTGGGTGATCACTGTTGAGCTCCATTCCTCTGTTGTTGAAATATTTAGCACAGGTACTACCACACCAAACTTACTAATAATTAGAAAACCGTGATACCAAACCTATGCACTTTAATATTACATTCCAAAAGATACCTGAAAAAAGGAAAAAAAAAAACAAAAAAACAAACATCCATCCATTTTCTTCCTCTTATCCGGGGTCGGGTCGCGGGGCAACAGTCTAAGCAGGGACTCCCAGACTTCCTTCACCCCGGACACTTCCTCCAGCTCCTCCGGGGGGACCCCAAAGCGTTCCCAGGCCAGCCGGGAGACATAGTCCCTCCAGCGTGTCCTGTGTCTTCCCCGGGGCCTCCTCCCGGATCTCCAGACATGGAGAAAAAAAACCCAAAAACTAATTGCATTTTATTTTATTTATTTATTTTATTTGCAAAAACATTTCTTGTGGCTAAAGAATATTTAAATTCTGTAGCCAAAAATATATTTAACCTCAAATTTGATAAAAGATTTACATTTTCTTCTTTATGTTCCACTTCCAAACCAGCAGATGGCGCTACAACCTAATCTTTATACAGAGCGGCAGAAGTGCTTAGGCAAACTTTAAGATATCGCTCCAAAATGTCTCAGTTTTTCTCTCAAAAAGCGTGAAAAGAAAAGTGACTGTCCTCTGTGTTCTGCTGTTGGTGTTCGCCGGGTTTGTGTCTCTTGTGTGTCTCTTGTTTGTGTGGAAATCCAGAGGTAACGCCGGAAAAATCCTCACTTCCGGTCCGGAGCTAGCAGATTAGCCTGTGATGCTAACAGCCGTGTGTTTGTTTTGGTTTTGGTCCTCAGAGGAGCACATGTCTGATGTTTTGGTCTTTTGTTTTGGTCCTCAGAGGAGCACATGTCTGATGGTTTGGTCTTTTGTTTTGGTCCTCAGAGGAGCACATGTCTGATGTTTTGGTCTTTTGTTTTGGTCCTCAGAGGAGCACATGTCTGATGTTTTGGTCTTTTGTTTTGGTCCTCAGAGGAGCACATGTCTGATGTTTTGGTCTTTTGTTTTGGTCCTCAGAGGAGCACATGTCTGATGTTTTGGTCTTTTGTTTTGGTCCTCAGAGGAGCACATGTCTGACCGCACTCTGGGGTATTTCTTGGCTCTTGGTTTGATCCAGAGAGAAGATGCAGCGGACATCACCTGGGCCCACGCCGTCAACAGCAGAAGCAAACTGACAGCGGCTCTAAACGGTCATTAAATCTGCTTTTTAATGCAAACTACCCTATTTTAATTAACTTTTTTAAACTGTAGCTATGGCTGGGTTTCATACTTAGACTTTGACTTAGACACTTTATTGATCCACAAGGGAAATAATTTGGATACACAGGGTAACAAAAAATAGATGGTATAGCAAAAAAGATAGCAAGAGACATAATTATAAAAATAATAAGTGTATATGTACAAGTCAAAATAAAATATAAAAATAAGTAATAAAATATCAAATAAAATATAAAATCACAGCAATATACAGGAGACAAGAACAGCAGTGATTGACATCGTGGTTTATCGTTACTTAAGATTGAGTTGTTGTACAGTTGTAGGGAGTATTATCTGTTACATAAGGTGAGTTGTACAGTTGTAGGGAGTATTATCTGTTACATAAGGTGAGTTGTTGTACAGTTGTAGGGAGTATTATCTGTGACATAAGGTGAGTTGTTGTACAGTTGTAGGGAGTATTATCTGTTACATAAGGTGAGTTGTACAGTTGTAGGGAGTATTATCTGTTACATAAGGTGAGTTGTTGTACAGTTGTAGGGAGTATTATCTGTTACATAAGGTGAGTTGTTGTACAGTTGTAGGGAGTATTATCTGTTACATAAGGTGAGTTGTACAGTTGTAGGGAGTATTATCTGTTACATAAGGTGAGTTGTTGTACAGTTGTAGGGAGTATTATCTGTGACATAAGGTGAGTTGTTGTACAGTTGTAGGGAGTATTATCTGTTACATAAGGGTGAGTTGTTGTACAGTTGTAGGGAGTATTATCTGTAACATAAGGTGAGTTGTTGTACAGTTGTAGGGAGTATTATCTGTTACATAAGGTGAGTTGTTGTACAGTTGTAGGGAGTATTATCTGTGACATAAGGGTGAGTTGTTGTACAGTTGTAGGGAGTATTATCTGTTACATAAGGTGAGTTGTACAGTTGTAGGGGTATTATCTGTTACATAAGGTGAGTTGTTGTACAGTTGTAGGGAGTATTATCTGTTACATAAGGGTGAGTTGTACAGTTGTAGGGAGTATTATCTGTTACATAAGGGTGAGTTGTTGTACAGTTGTAGGGAGTATTATCTGTTACATAAGGTGAGTTGTTGTACAGTTGTAGGGAGTATTATCTGTTACATAAGGTGAGTTGTTGTACAGTTGTAGGGAGTATTATCTGTTACATAAGGGTGAGTTGTTGTACAGTTGTAGGGAGTATTATCTGTGACATAAGGGTGAGTTGTTGTACAGTTGTAGGGAGTATTATCTGTTACATAAGGTGAGTTGTACAGTTGTAGGGAGTATTATAGTATGAATATTGTCCTGTATCTCTCACTGTTTGAGCGGAGCTGTAGGAGCCTGTTGGAGAATGACCCTCTGTCCCTCTAAATCAGGGGTGGGCAATTATTTTTCTCCAGGGGCCAAATGAGAAGCAGAAAATATTGTGGAGGGTCAAAAGTTTGAAGTATAACTCTGGTTATTAATTTTATTTCTACGTTGAAATTAGTAAATGGCATTGTTTACAGAAGCTGGTAAGTTCTGTGTTATTATTAAGTAATGAGAGAGTGAGGTTTTACAAAAACTGAATTTATTCAGTAAAATAATTCAAAACAATGGTAAATGTGAAACATTTGTAAGTCTTTTTCAGTCACATTAACCCCACAATGCTTTCTGAGTTTAACTTTGTATTAAGACACCACAATGTCTTTGTTTGCCAAATAATATAATACAAGATATGACACAACATTTTTGTCCAGCTGCCAAACTGTGTAGAAAAACGTCAGAGTTAGCATGCTTTTTTTCTTGATCAGTGAGAGAAATCTAACCTCTGTTGAGCTTTAACAAGTGCATCAAAGTCAGGCTCATGTTTGAGGTGGAGACAGATGATCATCAGTACAAATGCATCAGTACAAATGCATCAGTACAAATGCATTATGTACAAGTTTGAAAGTAGGTTTTATTTTCTTAATTCCAAGCAGCCTTTCACGGGCCGGTCAGAGTCAGTATTTGTCCCCTGGGACTTGAAATGCCCGGGTCTGCTCTATGGTCTGGTGCAGTGGCTGAGCAGGAGTGTCCATGATGGAGAGCAGTTTGTCCAGTGTCCTCCTGTCCCTCACTGTGACAAATGTCTCCAGCTCACAGCCGATCACGTGACCAGCTTTACCGATCAATTTGTCAATCCGTCCAATGTCCCTGTTCTTTCTTGTATAAAATTTCTTGTAAATTTGTAAATTTTCTGTTATATTATAGCTTATTGGTCTTCTACTTTATTTTATTCTATTTTATTTGTTGCATGTTAAGTGTTTGTTTACATTCCCGCTCCAAGTACGGAGTTTTATTAAGTTATAATGACGGGGAATTAGATTTAACTGAGAAAAACACACTTCACCCTCCCTCCTCAGTACCCTTCACCTGTCAGAAACAGTTGTGGGGAGTATTATCTGTTACATAAGGGTGTTGTACTAATGTTATGTAATGTTATCTTTGGAAAACATTTGTATTTTTCTTTATAACCCAAAACATGCACCATAGGTACCTCCAGCTTAGGTCCTGACCAAACCGAAGCAAGAAGATCATGGAGATGGTCCCCGGGCGCCCTAATGTGTGTGCTGCCCACTGCTCCTAATATATGTGTATATATATATAGGATGGGTTAAAATGCAGAGAGGAATTTCTCCAGTGTGAGATCAATAAAGTCACTTCTTCTTCTTCTATATTTATTTTGACCTCCATTAGCTGTGGAAGCACTGCGATTCAAAAAAAAAAAAAAAAAAAACAGACAGAGAAACACAAACACACCCTGGACCTACAGTAGTTCATACTGATATAATATAAAGAGTAAAAGAGAGATATGCAACTGTAACAGATTTGTCTTTTTGGGACACCACTGCTGCGTGACAAGATGCCGTTTCAGGAGTACTTTAAACTGATGTTTGGTATTTGCAATAATAATATATCTTCATTGATTATTCCAAGCAGACATTGATCTGTATTTTTGTTAGGGATTTTTCCTAATAAACATCAACAAAAGGGAACAAATGAGAAAACAGACACAGAAGTAGTATACTCGTTAACGAGGGAGAATGAGGTGTAGCATGTGTTAAGCAGAGCCGCCTCTGCCTCCTTCCAGGCCACACACTCAAATCTCAAAGAATACCTCCTCGTCCTTCCTTTTATTTAGAATCACATAGTAACGGAAAATTCCCAGTATCAAAGCACAAAGTCTTCAACAAAGTTAATCTTTTCCATACAGACAAACATCACAAAAAGCAGTTGCTTTGATTGTTTGTTTAAGCAGTTAATCAGTCTTTGTCCTTATCTCATCTTATGGTTTCACAATAGGAGATGAACCAACTCAAGGAAACACTTTGTTAATTTGTTAAAGGCACTACATACACTTTTCTTTAACAATTTTACAATGCTTCTTCCATGGTTTGTTTTTACATTACGTTAAATACCATGATGTCAATGAAATGAACCAAGGCTCCAGTTCAATAAATGTCTCCAGCTTCAAAGATCTAGTCGTAGGAATATGCTGGGACATATTGTGCAGCGTAAATGTCCTCTGCACCCTGTATTCACTGTCCCTCCTCTGCATCTGACTTTATCAAAGGGGCTGCTGTGCAGTAGCGGTTCTACATTGAATTACTCCCTGGGCGAGACCCCCTCCGAGCGCCCCCCCCCCACCACAACATTTACCACAAGCAACCATGTTTAATTATCACTGTAGAGTGGTTCTCATTATCACAACTTTCAAAAAAATATAAGTTATCATAACTTAAATAACATAAATAAAAAATAATAAATAAACTCTACACATAAAAGTGGCAAAAATATATACAATCAGATATATAAATAGAACCATCGGCTGCTCGATTATCTGTCAATATTGAAATCACAATTATTCAAATGATTTTTTTCAAAATCCCCTACCTACACACACACACACAAAGTGTGTGTGTGTGTGTGTGTGTCTCCCCTTAAACATTTATTCTTCTTCTGTCTTATTCTACAGATTGCACAGGCACACACACAAACAAAGTTATCGCACACAGCTATTCCTCACTTTCCTCACACAGATTTCTCCCTCAGTATAATATAATATAATAAATATAACATAATATAACTGCATGTTTAAAATTGATATCTTGCAGTAAGACCGTTCGAATCTAAAGTTAAACTCACAATGCAAAGTATTTCTCACCATTTTTTTTATTTCAAAAAAGTGCAGAGAAAGGAAAAAGTAACAATGAACCAGTAATAGTGCTTACTTTGAGAAATTGTAAATAAATGATTGAAGCCCGCTCGAGCTGCCTACGGATGCGTAGAAGGGACAAAATACTAGCAAACTCAAAATAGCGCGTTTAACCGACAATGAGTTTAATCAATACAACCAAATGAGCTGCATATGGATGGTAGAATTGCGGAAAATGCTGGCAAACTCTGATCGCGATTAAAAAAATTGTTCGCGATTAAAACTCTATCGCGATTAATCGCGATTAACGCGTTAATATTCCCAGCCCTAAATATAACATATATAATTAATATAATTAATACAATATAATATAATATAATAGCGCTAAAAATAGAATAGTGATATGACAAACACACATTTCATGACATGACTTACCAAAAGCAAAGATGAGATACTGTCCAGCAAATCCGAAAGAGCTCCCAGATGAAGTGTTGTCCGGGTTAAGTAATTCACGTCGCCTCTATTGAAAATGCTTTGTATCTCTACAAAGTCCCATGTAAAGTGTGTCTTTGTACGTTGTATTCATAGTAAATACCACGGAGGGTGAACGATCGATTTAAAAGTGATTAAATGTTGCGTACTAACTTCGTTTACTATTGTCTTCTGTAGTTTCCGTGTTCCCGATGCGAGCGTGTGCGTTCTTGGTAGGAGCTATCATTGGTCAATTCCTGGTAGCAACTAGTGCCGTGACATTGATCAAATCGTGGCCACAGAGAGGGAGGGGGTGACTCCTCTCTCTATCTTCTCTTTCTTTCTCTCTTCTTTTCCTCTCACACCAGTGTAGGCTCCAGCAGGTCTCTGCGCTGTGCATTGGTCCGCGTGGAAGGGAATGTATTGCGCGGGCGCTTGCAGCCAGAGGGGGTGCCAGTTTGCCAATTTCCTACACAGTGATATGATAGATAATTTTTTTTTTTTCCAAGTGCTCGGCACGGCGCCCCTCACGAAGTTGCGCCCTGGGCAATTGCCCCACTCGCCCCCCCCCAAGAACCGCCTCTGCTGCTGTGGAGAGAGTAAGCAGCACTAAGTTCCTGGGTGTGCAGATCTCTGAGGACCTCTCCTGGTCAAAGAACACTGCATCACTGGCCATAAAGTCCAACAGCGACTCTACTTCCTCCACAAGCTGAAGAGAGCCAGAGCCCCAGCTCCATCATGAGCACCTTCTACAGAGGCACCATAGGTCACATCCTCACCAGCTGCATCACTGTGTGGTATGGCACCTGCACCGTGTCCTGCACCCGGAAAAAGCTACACCGAGTAGTGAGAGCAGCTGAGAGAATCGTGGGTGTCTCTCTCCCCTCCCTGCAGGACATCTACCGCACCCGCCTCACCCGCAAAGCCCTCTGGGTGATCCCACCCACCCATCCAACTGCCTCTTCAGTCTGCTGCCATCAGGAAGGAGACTGAGGAGCCTCAAGGCCATATTTAGTTATTTTCATTTTGTTAAAAAGAATAAAAGAAAACCACTCTAATTTATCATGTGTTGTCATATTTTGATCTATTTTTCATGACAAGTATTTTTTGTTGGGTATATTATATTGAGTAAAAATGACCCGGCAAAAGTGCTGGTGTTACTTTTTATAACAAAAGTGTTCTATGGTTAAGCATTTTGTCCTTAGTTACAGATATTCAACTAGCAATAAAATCGATTAAAACACAAGAAACTTTTTAACCTGCTTTGTTTGTTTGATTTTCTGGTGTTGTTCATCGGCGTATGGCGCTATCGAGTGGACAAAAGGAGAACTCCACATATCCACAAAAGCACTTCAGTTTTAACATTCCAAAACAATAACAACTATAACAGAAATAGTTGAATAATTAGAGTATAAATATTTAAGAAAACACACTTTACTAATACATTTCAACAATTAATTAAATGAAATAATAACTAAAAGTATTGTGTCTATTAGAGATGCGCGGATGGCGGTTACAGCCACGGGCACCGCGGCTAAACCGCTGAGCGGGTGGCTGACGTGACGAAAAATAATATTTTTTTATTAAATTCGGGTGGGCGGCAGTTGAACAACCATGGGGCTGTGCAGTGCAGAGAATTTTGTTGGCGGATGACGGACGGGCGCGATTTTGAAAATTCCTGAAAAAACGTGCGTGCAAATGGGTAGCGGACGGATGACTTTTTTAAATGCGGTGGTGGATGGAAAAAAAAGCCCATCCGCGCATCTCTAGTGTCTATCATAATAATGTATTTATTTATTTAATATAATTTATCATGAAGTTTTGTTTAGCGGAGGTTGGCGCCATCGTGTGGACAAAAGAATGAACTGCACAAATCTCACCCACCCGATTGTAATACAAATTATATTTCTACTAAATATTTAGATTAGATTAGCTTATTCATGTTTTTTTTTTTTTTTTTTCAAATGATAACAAATGTCTCTTTTTACACTCTTCATAGAGTAATTAACACAAGAGTCAAATCAGAGTCAGAAAAATCTAAAAACTGCATTACTCTTTTCAGCCAAAATTAGGAATATAAAATAAAAATGAAATGTAATTCTAAGGCAATGGTTAAAAACGTCTTGTTTTTCCACCAGGGGGCGCTCCATATGTCATAAAGGAGTTCATGAAAACATTATTTAATAATTATATTTAAAAAAAATACTGATGGGTTGGACAGAAACGTCTGATTCAAAACTAGTCCCTGGTCTTGGTCGAATTCCACAGGGAGGGCGCCCTTTCACTCCGACTCCAGAGATCTGAGAAGAGTTAGAGCACATTTTAAGACAGTTTCACCCTCTAACCTAAAGTTCTATGGTTCGAATCCAGCTCCACTGCATAATGTCCTTGTGGCCCTGTGCCAGACACTTCCTACAGAATACTCACCCTGAAGGTGGCACCAGCGAACGTCTGAACACGGAGGTCTGTTTGGCTGAGGCCCAGAAACAGCCAGTGAAGTGTCTTGCCCAAAGACACAAAAACAGTCTGCGGTGGTTAAAAGTGATTTGTCAACCTCTGGGCTGTTGTGTAAAAATGTGTTCTGGTATTTCCAAACAATGTACCAAAAATATTGAAATATTTTCAACATCAACGTATTACTCCGTCTTCACTCCAGTAAACTGTAGGACAATTAAAAGTATGAAGTGAAAATATGCGATTCAAGTTACATTAAAAATACTTAAAGCTAAAAATATTCCGAGGCCTGATGTGCTGTTGTGTGGTTCAGGGGCTCAGGGTCTGTACTGAAGCCCTGAGGTTGTAGTTCAAATCCAGTCTCTGACCAGGCTGAGCGACTGTGTGGGTCAGAGGATAAGACACAGTCACCTTCTGCTTCATTTATTTTATTGTTTTAACTTTTGATTTTATTGTAAAAAGTCTTGGTCAACTTGAGTGTTGTAAAGGGCTCTATGAATAAAGCTTGACGGGGGGAAAAAAAAGAAAAAAAAAAAAACTCGAGATCTGTAACCACAATAGAAATGTAATTAATTGCAAAGCCTGTCTTTTTTGTATATTAAACTCAAACTTCTGGAACTGACTGCTTTTTACAGCGCAAGTCAAAAACATGTTTATTTTTTTTTTTAAAGAAAAAACAGTGATGACTGATCAAGAATTAACAGAAATGCATTGTACTGAGACGTACTGGTACTTAAAAGCTCTTAGAATATTGTACTTGAAGAGCTTTAAAGGACCTTCTAATGATTTCCCTGCATTTGTCTACTCCAGACCACTGTTAAAAGGAAGTCACACACACAAAAAAGCAAACTTATAAATGTGAAAATCTGCCACTTGCTTTGGTGTAATGCGGCTATGAAGAGGAGGGGCCGGGAGCAGAGAATCAGTTTGAATCAGAATCAGTTTTTCTTGCAGTTCAGGAGAAGGGCCTTTACACCATGCAGTGTGTTGTAAAAGTGTAGAAGCAGCTGCCTGTGACTCTCTCAGAGGTTGTTTCTCTGTTATGGTTCAAAATCAGATACCAGAACTGGATCTGGGCCAAACGTCTTTATTTTGAGTCGTCAGCAGCAAACTCCAAAACAGAATTTAGAACACAATTTAGAACTATTTAGAACAAGAAAATTTCATGAACTCAATCAATAATCCCTCAGTTACAGTGTTTTGTGAGTTCTCATGTGAATATTCAAATGTTATCGACGTGTAAACTCTTTATTACAGATGGAACAGCTGTAAAGTCTCTCACCTGTGTGTCTTCACATGTTTAACAAGACTACTCTTATCAAAAAATGTCTTCTCACATGTTAAACAGCTGTAAGGTCTTTCCCCTGTGTGTGTTCTCTCATGTTTATTTAGATGACCCTTTTGAGAAAATGTCTTCTCACACACTGAACAGCTGTAAGGTCTTTCCCCTGTGTGTTTTCTCTCATGTGTAACAAGATGACTCTTAACGGAAAATTACCTTTCACACACTGTACAGCTGTAAGGTCTTTCCCCTGTGTGTTTTCTCTCATGTGTAACAAGATGACTCTTACAGGAAAATGACCTTTCACACGTTGAACAGCTGAATGGTTTCTTTGCGTGTATCTTTTCATGTTTATCTAGGTTGGCCTTTCGGTTAAATGTTTTCTCACAGGTCGAACTGCTGAGTGGAGCTGTCCAGTCTTCATCAGTGTCAGAAGAGTCCTCTGTGTCTCCCTCAGTCTCTGAGTGGACATGTGTTCTGGCGTCCTGTCCCTGCGTGTCCTCTCCCTCAGTCTCTCTTTGTTCATGTGCTGAGGACTCTTCCGTCTTCACCCTCACAGCCCTGGACTCTGGGACAGACCTGAAAAATATAAGACATTTGTATATTTCAAACCCAATCTGAATATTTGTAATAGAAATGAATAAGAATGAATGAATGACAAAATAAAGAATTGCAGTTTGAAAGTGTCTGAGACTCACACTTGCAGCTCATCTTCCTCCTGTTTGATGTCGTGTTCTTCTTTAATCTGTGGAGTCAGACCAGGACTCAGAGAGGGGAGCTGGGCAGTTGCAGGAGATAAGAGAGTACACACTTACACATACACATGCAGTCTTCAATCAATCAATCATTATTTATAAAGCACTTTTCATAGAAAAAAAAGTAACACAAAGCGACTTACAGTGATTAGAAACAATCCCACATTTCCTTCCACCCAACCAGCCCCACAGTTGCCCGAGACCACACAACCAACTATTACTACTATTACTACTACTACTACTAGTACTACTACTGCTACTACTACTACTACTACTACTACTGCTACTGCTACTGCTACTACTACTACTATAATAATAATGCATTTTATTTAAAAGCGCCTTTCAGAACACCCAAGGACACTGCACAAGGTTAAAAACGAATAAAAAAGCACAAACAAACAATACAATAAAACATATAAAAACAAAATAAAAACAAAATCAGAGTGGAGTGATTGGCTCTGAGAGGTAGGACAGTCTGAACAGGTGGGTTTTGAGTCTGGATTTAAAGAGTGGGAGAGAGTCTATATTCCGGAGGTCAGGAGGGAGAGAGTTCCAGAGCTGAGGAGCAGAGCGGCTGAAGGCTCTGCTCCCCATGGTGATGAGACGGGCAGAGGGGACAGAGAGCTGAAGAGAGGAGGAAGAGCGGAGGGTGCGGGATGGAGTGGCGATGTGGACGAGGTCAGATATGTATGGTGGGGCTAGGTTGTGTAATGCTTTGAATGTGGTAATGAGTATTTTTAAGTGAATTCGCTGTTTTATGGGGAGCCAGTGGAGTTGTTGTCGTACGGGGGTGATGTGATGGATAGTGGGGGTCCGAGTGATGATCCGGGCTGCAGAGTTCTGTAGGAGCTGCAGTTTCTGAAGGGATTTGTTGGGGAGACCAAAAAGAAGAGAGTTACAGTAATCGATGCGGGAGGTGACAAGGCTGTGGACTAAGACGGCAGTGGTGTGAGGAGTGAGGGAGGGGCGGAGACGAGAGATGTTGCGTAAGTGGAAGTATGCAGACCGGGTGACATTATTGATGTGAGAGTGAAATGAAAGTGTGCTGTCGAGGATGACACCCAGACTCTTGACCTGAGGAGAGGGATGGACAGTTGAGTTATTAATGTTAATGGAGAAGCTGTTAGATTTGGAGAGTGTGGATGGAGTGCCTACTAGGAGGACTTCTGTTTTGGAACTATTGAGCATTAGGAAGTTGGAGGAGAACCAAGAGTTGATTTCCTGTAGGCAGAGGGTAAGGGAGAATGGTGGGAGTGGTGAGGAGGGTTTGGAGGAAAGGTAGAGCTGGGTGTCATCCGCGTAGCAATGAAAATGAATGTTATGCTTACGGAAGATATGGCCAAGAGGGATGTATGTATGTGTGTGTGTATGTATGTATGTATGTGTGTATGTATCCGTGTGTGTATGTATGTATGTATGTATGTATGTGTGTGTGTATGTATGTATGTGTGTATGTGTGTATGTGTGTATGTGTGTATGTATGCATGTATACATGTATGTGTGTGTGTATGTATGTATGTATGTATGTATGTATGTGTGTAAGTGTGTATGTATGTATGCATGTATGTATGTGTGTATGTATGTATGTATGCATGTATGTATGTATGTATGCATGCATGTATGCATGTATGCATGTGTGACAGATTGGATTATTGGTGTCACATTTGCGTCTCTGCCCGCTGGGTGCGGTGATTGGGTGGTGGATTTGGGCGTGGGGTATTTAAGTAGGCACCGTGACTACTCCCTCCTCTCCTCTTCCGTGTGGCCGGCTTGGTGTTGGTGGCACGTGCCACGGGTCTGCTGCTGGGGCTGTGTTGGGGCGAACGTGCGCTCCGACTGGGTGAGTTGTTGCGTTTTTCATGCGTTCGTTGATTGGGTCTGTTGGTGTTACACCCACGGCTCTTTGCTCTGTAGATTGCCAGGTGTTGGTAGTTGGAGCAGCGTGGTGCGGTGTGTGCGGCTGCGCTGGGCTGGATGCCTCTGAGTGGTGAGTCTCACCCTCGCTTTTGTTTAGAGGGACTTCGGTTGGACCTTAAGTTTAATTATTTCTTCTTTTTAATTTGATGCAGACTGCTCCTACCGACAGTGGTTGCTTCTGTTCCCTCCCTGGCCGCCATCAGTGGCAATTAGTTGTCGCTCGACGGTGTGGATTTGCAGCTCGGCGTGTCTACGGCTCCAGGTTGCTGTTTTGTTCACCAGCGGTTCTCGAGAAGTGTGTGCGCCGACGTCTTCGGATGCGGTTTGCCATAGTTACGGCGGTGCACCTCATTGCCATGGTCACAGCGTTGGCCTGGCCTGTTTTGTTTGTTTGTGTGTACGCATTTTATAACCCACACTAACACAGGACTGGGAGCATACAATATATGGACTTTGCACTTAAATCCTCCCTAAATTTTAATATGTTGTACTGTTTCTGAGATACTTTTATACCCTTTTAGTGTTACTGCACGTGAACCTGAGGTATTTTTACTGTTACGGACTATACTCTCGCGTGCTTGGGGTTTGCTGCTCTGTGTCCCTCGCAGGCGTATCTGTGCCTGGTGCCTGCATTGCACTTCCGATTGGTTTATTTTTCTTGTGCATGATTTTCTTTTTCTTTTGTTATTTGTGTGATTTCTTTTTTTTGTTTTTTGTTTGCAGTGCATAATTTGCATGGCGTGATTTCTGTTTATTATTTTTCCTTTGGAATTGCTTTGTTGCATTAGGTACTGTATAGCTGTATTGGGGTATGGGTATACGTGTTTGTCTGACCATATTTTCCCAGTGACCAGGACATTGCACACCTAATGGTGAAGGACTCCGCCAATTCCAGATCGTGTCCCGTAGTTAAAAGATAAGTGACAGATATAGCAGAACCTCATTTAACGTTGGGGCTTTGTGAAATGAATTGTTCTAATTGAAGTGCTTGTGTTTTCTGCCCCGTTATTGCAGCCAGGCGCACTGGGTCTACACGAGTGGCAGGACGAGTCCCCTGGTGGTGGAGCTTCTTCGGTTCACGTTTCGGGTGACCCCTCTTCCTTTCCTACTCACGAGTGGTGTATAGCGCTAGAGGTACCCCTACCTTATGCTTTCTGCCCCTGCCAGTTGTGGTAGCCACTGCCCTGCTCCTTCTCTGCCTAAAGTAGTTGTGTGTCCGCAGTGGCGGGCATTGCGTAATAGGTGTGCGGTGTTCCTGGTGTGCTCGTTTGGGGGGGGCGTGAGTGTGTGCCTGTGTGTATGGTGGTATGTGTGCGTGTGTATGAAGAGGGGGGGTGTTGGGTGCTGAGCCCGATTTGACTAGCTCTGGCCTATGTTAACGGTCTACGAACTTTCTCTTTGTACTACCTTGAACATTAGCAAATAAATATAATTTGGTTGAACTCACGTCTCTGTCTTGTGTAATGTGCGAATTTGTGTTGCCTAATATTTCTTAAAGGGTTTACTTATTTATTCCTGTGGGCTAACCCCCCATAGGTGGTGTTGTCTGGTTGGTGACAGTAGTCCAAATTCCATTCGGTCATGTATGTATGTATGTATGCATGCATGTATGTATGCATGTATGCATGTATGCATGTATGTAATAACATGCTGCTGACCATGGATAAAGTCAGTCTGGGTCTTTTGGACTGCTCATTGCTCCTGGGGATAGATGGTGTGGGTCTTTTGAAGGAGTGGACAGCTCACTGCTGGAGGTGGAGGGTGTGGGTTCTGCACTCGGCTCGCTGCTCCTGGAGGTGGAGGGTGTGGGTTCGGCACTCAGCTCTCTGCTCCTGGAGGGGGAGGGTGTGGGTTCTGCACTCGGCTCTCTGCTCCTGGAGGTGGAGGGTGTGGGTTCGGCACTCAGCTCTCTGCTCCTGGAGGTGGAGGGTGTGGGTTCTGCACTCAGCTCTCTGCTCCTGGAGGTGGAGGGTGTGGGTTCTGCACTCAGCTCTCTGCTCCTGGAGGTGGAGGGTGTGGGTTCGGCACTCAGCTCTCTGCTCCTGGAGGTGGAGGGTGTGGGTTCTGCACTCAGCTCTCTGCTCCTGGAGGTGGAGGGTGTGGGTTCTGCACTCAGCTCTCTGCTCCTGGAGGTGGAGGGTGTGGGTTCTGCTCTCAGCTCTCTGCTCCTGGAGGTGGTGCAGGACGAGTCTAAGCCAGGGGTGGCATCCACTTTAGGTGACAGATGACCCTGTGATAAGTGCATGAAGATATACCAGACAAGTAGTAGGCCTATTTAGGACACTAATATATTCTATATCATGTCTAATACTTTTATTTTATTTATTTATTTTTTTTTTTTTGAAATGTAGGATAAATGATGGCACCTTATGAAATCCACATGAGCATGTAAGACGTGTGCTCCAGAGTGGTCTGTCTACCACTACTTGAAAGCAGAGGGCACTTTTCTATCTGAAATCCTAAACAAATATTATGCATATAACTAGTTTGTGTGCCAGAAGTCTATACATATACACAGTATTACGTTAAAAAACTCTTTCTTTGTCCAACAGGCGGCGCTCATGGTCTAGAATTTGACGACGTTTTTAAGAAATGCTGCTCTTTATCGTCGTTTGTGATTGTGACAACTTGTCTGCTCAATATTACCATGTTAATATTGTGACTTTGAGCACTTTCAGCTGACAACATCATGTGTTTGGGGTTGAATCATGCGACCAGCTACTGTGAACACTTTGATTTGTTTATACTGATGCTGAACATATTGAACTTTGACCACTTTTTTCAGTCATGTTTAGAAACTTGGTTTAGTTTGATCCTTTGATTCAAACCTGTGTCTGAACAGGGCCACAGGTGCTCACATCACGTGGAACGTTTCTCATCACTTCACACAGTTTCTTTCCCAGAACACTCGACACTTGACACACGATCAGTGAATTCTCCTTGTTTTTTCAACACTACAGCTCTGTTCTCATGTGGTAAAGGACTTTGGCCCAAACTCTGTCACACACAATTCACAAACTCAAACACAACAGCAAAAAAAAAACTACAATTTGTGAGCACCTAAAATGTAACAACAAAGGATTTGACTCGTGAGTCCAACAGAGAAAAGGGTCTCAGCAGTGAGTCCAGACTGTGTGAATAGGTGTGTACAAAGACATGCTACACGCCGTATACATGGATTAGAAAAACACTGTTGATGCATTTGCTCTTCATCTTTCACTTTTCTTCAGCATTCATATTTTGGATCAAATACTGCTAAATCTAGTCTTCTGTTGGTAATGTGTACGTTTATGTTGACATATTTATTTTACAAACATAATAAAGTTTGGACTGGTTTTAGACACAAAGCAGAACTTTTCCAGGCCCAGATTCAAGTGTGTAAAGTGTGAGCCCCAGAGTGTGACTGCACTAAGCCAGTGCTTCTGAAAGAGCACACAAAACACATGAGCACACAGAGTTTGGATGCTAAAACTTGCTCTTGAGAGAACATGAATGAAATAGTGCATTTGGCTCAGATGACATTGTGTTTATGATTTTGTGTGAGCTGTTGTGCAAATGTAAATAGTATAAATGTAATAGTATTAGAATATTAGAACACGTATAGAACACTTGCGTTGAGTCCCTCTAGTGGTTTGTACGCTTGTGTGCATGTGCCTAGTTTGCTTTTGGCTTTGCATCATTTTGTATTTATTTTCTTCTTCTTCTTTTTTGATTTCTCAGGATTGGCCCGAGCTCTTTCCTCCTACCAAGCGCAGAGTGCAGAGGAGCTGTCGTTCCAGGAGGGGGCGCTCATCCACCTCATCCGCTGTAAACATGGAGAGGTACTGCACGCTTATAGGCTGTGTTCACTTTCTAATTCCATAATGTCATCATTTCAGGTGGAGTTCAGGGGCCTGTACGACTCTATGGGAGAATCACTTACACTGGTCGACAAGCAAAATGCTTCCGGAACAAAAGGAGTGACATTTTTCTTGGTTTAGGTCACTAATAAAGAAAAAGTAAGTCAGAAGTGCTGCTATAGTTTCCAAGATATAGTATTGGGTCAAAATAGGAAATGTATACAAAATAAGTTCCAAAGGTTAGTTTATCAGAAGGTCCAGTGTGTCTACAAGCAGCAGTTCTATCTGAAAGCCTGTCTGCACATTCACATTCACTTTAATATGTCCACACTTTTAACAGCAAAGATTTTGGATTTCACACAAGAGAGACGTCTCCAAACTGTGTGCGCCTGATGTCTTAAGATATTTACTGTTTATTTCTTGACGGATAAAGAAGTGCAAGTTCAATATTTTCAAAATATAAATATTATTTTTAAGCAAAAATGCCTAAATCTATTGTATAAACAGATGTGATTTTGATGTAAAACAATATCATTAAATATCTTGAATACATTCGCTAACCAGCACGGTTATCAATTGATTTTCAGTTCATCTTATCAATATAAATGAGATTTAGCCACTTTTATCTCAGAAGCAGATCCAGTCCAAAAATGTGTAGACCAGAGTTATCAGTGTTTGTGAGGAACTGTCTCCAGAAACGTTTTTATTTTACCACGACCACTTTACCACTTTGAATTTACAACAATCGAGACTTTGGGCTTGAAGAATTGCACCACTTTCTGATGCTACATAGAAAAAAAATGTGACTTTTGCTTATTAATTGTGACAAAACGTTGAAGTTTGTGCCAGTTTTGATGTCAGACATAATTTCATCAAAGATATCTGCTGTCTGTGAGCTTCTTCTGGATCCACGTTTAGCTGTTTGGATAAACTAGCGCAGCATCGAGCAAGGCCATTTACACGACGCAACTAAAGGGAAAAGGAGATGTTAAGGTGAAAACTACCACTATATGACATCACAAGGTGGAACATTTGGAGCATTGGAGATGTAGACAGACGAATAATAAAGAGTTACTCAAACATGTGTGAATGAAACAAAACACCACTCCAGGTGTGTTTGTAACGAGGTAACAACATTATAACCTGGCTTAAAGCTCAATGTCAAGAGTCAGTGTTGCGTAATATGGGCCCTTTAAGAAACCAAAAGCTTCACTGGAGATAACGACTGTCACACTGTCACTGCACTGCTCAAGTAGAAGCACTTTTATTTGATTTATTCATTTATTTATGAGACAGGGACAGTGCACAATGTACATTCACCTTAACAGGAGAGATGCATTGTGCCAGGTTGTACCACTAGAGCTCATTTCCACCTTTGTGCAGGTTTTTTACATTTGTTTTTTTTTAAATATTCATGTCAAACGTTTTTATTGGTGCTACAAACTCCAAGTAAAAACCCGACTGTCACTCCTGTGATTGTAGCCTACACTTCCATTGTTCATGTGGCGCTTACAGGCTACAGCATTTAGAGCAGGGGTGTCAAAAATGCGGCCCGGGGGCTGGATCCGGCCCTCCAAGACCTTTAATCTGGCCCTCGGCTGATTTTCTATTCAAATATTTTAATACAATTTTAATTTTCTATTAAAATATTGGTAATTTTCTGTGCGGCTTTTCTGTTTTGCATGTTCAGGACACGGTGCGGCTCCTCGGGACGCGGTGCGGCTCCTCGGGACGCGGTGAGGCTCCTCGGGACGCGGTGCGGCTCCTCGGGACGCGGTGAGGCTCCTCGGGACGCGGTGCGGCTCCTCGGGACGTGGTGCGGCTCCTCGGGACGCGGTGCGGCTCCTCGGGACGCGGTGCGGCTCCTCGGGACGCGGTGAGGCTTCTCGGGACGCGGTGCGGCTCCTCGGGACGCGGTGCGGCTCCTCGGGACACGGTGAGGCTCCTCGGGACACGGTGCCTGATATTGTTGCACTTATGCAGGATAAAAGATGCCAAGTTTCAGGAGCAAAAAAAAAGCATGACTAAATTCTGTGAAATGCAGACAAGTTCATTTTAAAACATTGTGTTGAAATTGCATTTTTCTTACAGTTTCAGGTTGTTCATAATATTATAATAAAAGTTAATCAAATAAAAAAGACTTCTGTAATAGATTTGTGTTTCTCTGCACAAATATTTGGACTTATTGCTATTTTTGGGGTATATTTCAGCGCTCTCAAGTCTCACGCTTTGAGAGTGTGACACATTTCAACGTGTTCACACGCTCACACGCCACACATGGTATTTCTCACGCAGAAATTTAGTTAAGCAATTCAAGCGCAGCACACAGCGCTTCTGTGCCCAGAAAATCGGTCTGTGTGGCTCAGAAGAGTTAGTTATGCAGGCACCGCGCCATTTTCAGCAAAAAAAAAAAACTCACTCAAAAAATATTCACCCAATATAAATCTCACTCCACCCAAACTTCAAAACTTGAGAGCCCTGCTTCATATCACAGTTGTAATTAAAAACACAAGTCCTTCAGATCCTTTATTCACGAGGCTATTTATTTATGATGGGGACAATGGAGATTAAATGAACATTACAGTTTGTTCATTACAGATGTTTTGTGAATCCAAAGATGTCACTAGCAGAGATATTAAATCCATGTTGTGTGTGGGAGAATGTAACCTGTTCACATTCCACAGAGGGAAGGGCTGATCACCTGAGCTACGTGCAGCTCAAAGTGAAAGTATTTGGAGCAGAAGTCGAGTCTGAGTCGAGGTGAGTCGCACTTTTGGGTTTTAAATCTGTATTCTTATTTGAGTCGAAGTGACTTTGAGATTCATTGACATCCACTTGTGTAGAAAACATGTGTTCTTCAAAGGGATTTCATCTGTTTTGTGATTCAGTGTGTGAGTGGCAGCCTGTGACGCAGTTGGGAGTGGTGTCTCTATCTCAGGCTGTATAAAGAGGATTCTTTTATGTTGCCTCTCGTCTGTGGTCTAGATCGACTCTGCTGCGGCTGTCAGTGGCCGAGCCTTCACGTGCTCTGCGTCTTTTCTTTGGCAAAGCGTCGTGTTTTCCAAAACCTTGGAAAAGTTTGTCCAGCTTCTCTAAACAGATCCATGATACTGATGTGTACTTCACCTAAACACTTCCCATGGCCCTTTCAAAATAAAATCATCTGTATGGACGAACTGCACAATGGGCCTTATTGTGAAAAGGTTTTAACAGGACAATGCACAAACTCCCAGCCATAGACGGTTACATCTGTGCTGGTCGGTCAGAGAAACACAAATCTATTTCAGACTGCTGTTTCTTCAGTCCAGCAATAATTTGTTTATGTTCTGTCTTCTCAATTCTCTGTTCAAGTTATTGTATTGTTCGAAATGCCGTGTCTCGTAGTGCCGTTTAAGATTGTATTCCTTGAGCACCGCCACTTGTTGCAAACACACCGAGCGTACAGGTTTCCCATTCACCTCCTGAACAAATAGGAATTAGTCAATTTTTCTTGGAAAATCCTGCACTCGGCGTCCACTTTTCTCATTTTTGACATTTTGATGATGAGGGTGTCACGGTCGACAGTCAAAATGATGGTCCTTTAAGAGCGTTTGGAAAGAGGCGAGTCTTCATTTGTGCTGCTCTGGAAATAGCACATAAGTGTTGCAGAAAATTACCAATATATTAATAGAAAATTAAAATATTTGAATAGAAAAGCAGCCGAGGGCCAGATTAAAGGTCTTGGAGGGCCGGATCTGGCCCCTGGGCCGCATGTTTGACACTCCTGGCTTAGAGTAAGTTAAATACTGACAAAACTAGGCATCGTGTTTTTGTCGCACATTTGTTTCTTTCCATCTAAACGTCATTCAGAGTGAAGATGTAAAGAACATTAAGCGTCCGTTTTGCTTACGTCAGTTTAAAATTAACACAGGCCTGTTGTTTGATGCATAGTTTTAGTTCTCTCCAGGTTATTGTCATAAGAGCAAAAAAATAACAGACTATTTTCTAGCCTATTATCTGGGGGATTGCTGATGCGCTGCTCCATTGTAAACGCTCCCGGTGGATTTCAGAGCTCCACTCCGCCCCTGGTAGAAGTGCTGTTCAAATGACTAAAGCCTTGTTTCAAATGGAGCAGAGTTCAAATAAAGAGTGAAACATGTCTCTCTGTGGTTTCTCCTCCAGGCTGAGCGAGTGGGGAAATGGCTTCAGGGAGTGAGCAGGTAAAAGAACGTCCCATCAGAGAAGATGCTCCAGGGGGCAGCACTGAGCCGGACCTCTCTGGGATAAAGTGAGTCCAGTCGTTTGTCATTCACTGTTAAACCCCTTCAGCTTATCTATTGATTTATTTTGGGGGACTGTGCATATTAATGAACATTTCTGTAAATTAGCCAAGAAAGCTAATGACGACCCAAAACCAAAAAAGGATCCAATGTAGCAGTCGGCATATATTTATTTACACTGTTTCCATAGTTCAGGAGGACTATTTACACAGTGAGGCACGTATCATAGAACAATTACACTCCATCTTTTTTATTATGTGTGAAATAACAATAGATGTGCAATAATTGAATGTACATAATTTAACATAAATAATATTTCATTTTTAGAGCATACAAACATTACAGTGAATAATAATAAAAAAGCAAATACAGTGGTACCTCACCTTACGAAATTAATTCATTCCAGAAGAGAGACAAGGGCAAGAAACAAGACAACAGAGAATCCGAACCCAGGAGGAAAGGGGTAGCGATTCCGTACCTGGCCGGCGTTTCGGAATAACTACAGAGGATTTTCAGACAATAAGAAAACCAAGTTTATTTCAAACCCACAAACACTTTAAGACAAAAACTCGTCCACCCAAAGGACAAAACACCGAGCCACAAACAAAGCAATGTGGTCTACTCCATTCAGTGTAGTGAAGACTGCAGTGAGCGCTACACTGGAGAAACCAAACAGCCACTTCACAAGAGGATGTACCAACACAGACGGGCGTGCCAGAGTGGACCGTTATCTGCCGTTCATCTTCACCTAGAAGCCACGGGTCATTCATTTGAGGACAGTGAGGTTCAGATCTTAGCCAGGGAAAATAACTGGTTTGAGAGGGGAGTTAAAGAGGCTATTTTTGTCAAAATAGAGAATCCGTCAAACAGAAATGGGGGAGTTAGACACAACTTGTCTCCCATCTATAATTCGATTCTCAAACAAAGAATCATTAGGACAGACAACCCAGTGCAGAGGGGTGGAGAGGGTCGTTGTCTTGAATAGGGAATTGGACGCCAGAGAAATTTGAAATACAAAGAGACAGATTAGCTGATGGTTACAGAGTTGTTTCAGTGTAGTGAGAGCAGCCTAGGGCTGATAGATATGCTAATACAAGACGTCAGAGGAATTCGTAAAACAAAAGAAAGTAGCGGGGATGGGTCAGAGCTTTGTTCAGGGAAGCTAGCTCCTCCCTTGCAGCTAGATATAAACAGGGTCGAACCAGCATGAGGGCCAGAGCTGACGAAGCCTCTCGGATGAGCGGCGAAACGTTTTCAACCAAACAAACTTTGTCCAGTTGACAAATTGAAACTTCTCCTTTGATCATTCCAGAAGTGGTTTTGTAACGTGAATTTTTCGTAAGTTGAGTAGCTATTTCAATGGAAAAAGCCTGATTCGTTCCAAGGCCCCGATCCTGTTTTTTTTTTTTTTTATAGTGTAACTTTTTTTTATAGTGTAAAACTGTGTTCTGCGTCCTGATTGGCTAAGAGACTGTAGACCCAGGACTAAACCTGGACTAAACCAGGACTGGACACCAGGATTAAAGCGCCGCGTGCGGGTCTATTTCCTGATTTCGTGCTAGCTCTGCTATTAGCAGCAGCACCGGTGTACCTCACGAGTCACGGCTGAGGCGAGCAGCGAGGAGGGGAGGAGATGTGCCTCCCCTCGGGACAGCACGCAGTCCGAGCGCATGAACGAACGCAGGCAAGAGCCGCGGTGGTTTAATCCTGGTTTAGACCTGGTTTAGACCTGGTCTAGAGGAGGCACGGTTTGAGCACGGGTCTCGTGCTCGCAGCCCCGCGCCGGGTCATGCTGCGCTATCACACACGTGTCCGCCCTCCCCCTTCCCCCCACGCTTCACTATTAATACATTTTGTTGAAAATCTATGAAAGTTTGAGTGTTTAAACGAGAGACAAATGTGAGAAAAGTTTAAATCCAGTCTGAGAAAAGCGTATAATGTGTGTGGCTGAGCGCATTATTTGAATTTTTGAGATTTCGCGTTTCGTAACTTGAATTTTCTTTCGTATCTAGAGACCAAAATTTAACGTGAAGGCGTTTCGTAACTTGGAATTTTCGTTTGTTGGGTCTTTCGTAAGGTGAGGTACCACACTACATAAATAAAATGAAATGATAAAAATAGATGTAATAATACTGTCACAGGGGTGCGTCTGAGGAGCAGCTTGTTGTAAATATGTCAAGTTTGAACTGCTTTTGTTTGTGCGGTTTACAGTTGTGTTTGTAATATTTCATAGGCAATATAAATAAAAAGGTTTATCATATAGTTCAAATGTGGCCAGCAGGGGGCGGTGAGAGCAGGAGGAATCAGTGTTCACAGATCTGGGCCGCGTTTCATTTCTCTTTCCTCGCTTCCTTCTCCTTGATTCCTCTCCTCGATTCTGTGGGAAATAGGTGAGGAAGTCCCACCCCCAGAGGAGACACAGGGAGGAGAGGATATAAACTCCTCAATGAGACCAATAAAGTTTGATGATTTGATCTGATGTCTGCTCCTGAAGCCTCCCTCAGGTTTACTCCTTCCATCTTTGGTTTTCTTTGGGAGACCACTTAATCTGCATCTGAAAAATGGAGAATTGAGGAGAGGAATCAAGGAGAAGGAAGCGAGGAAAGAGAATTGAGACGCAGCGTAGAGTCCTCTCCGTGAATAAAGACATTTTTGTGCTGCCAGCTGACAGTAACAAAGTCTTCTAAGTAACAACACATGATGTTTTCTCTCCACACACAGATCCACAGCCTCAGTGTCCAGGGCTCTGTCCATGAAGAGTGACCGGTCTAGATGGGCACCTCCAAACTTCAGTCCTGAACCTGCTCCTCCAGACTCACTGTAAGAACAAATGTCACACTAATATAACATGACATATAAAGTCACACCACTGTGGTGTAGTCCTGTTTTAGCTCTGGTTCAGTCCTTCTTTAGACCTACAAATGTTTGTTATAGACTTTCTTTTAGATCTGGTGGGACTCACAAAGCCAAATATTTCTGTTGGTCGTACTTGGTGTTAAGTTTGAGAGCCACTGTTTTTTGTTTGGATGACAAAACATATGGTCTAATTCTCATTATCATTTTGTCAGTATTGCCCACCCCGAAGAAATCTGTGGATTTGGTGTGACACAAATGTGAAGCATTTCTCCAAAACTCTGGTTATACAATTGTGGCGCGGCGCACAATTGATCGAGGGCTAGACACTTAAATGATGAGTGGAAATTTTTATCCAACAACGCCACCCCAAATTTAATTGGGGAAAGTTAGTCTACATAAGGCACACAGGTAAATTTATCAATAAATTAAGAGAGCCAGGTTCCATATTTTTACAACAACTTTATTCTGCAATACGTGTTAAAATGCGTTATTTGTAAAAGAAACAGTGTAATTATGATGAACAATAATAAAACAATAATAATAAAATCACGGAGCCAAAAAGCGGCAACGGTAGTAGCGAAACAAACAACAGTAGTAGCAAAGCCACAAACCAACAGTAGTGACAACGGGCAAAAAAAACAAACAGTAGTAGCAACGCCACAAACCAACAGTAGTGACAACGAGGCAAAAAAAACAAACAGTAGTAGCAACGACGACGTGCCCTGTGCCGCTGTGGACCGCACTGCACACCACTGGTGGAGTGGGGCGAGTGCAGAGGTTGGAGCTGAGCGCCACTTAGTTTGCGCACCGGCGCAGATTCGCTCGTACTCACTGGCCTGATTTATTAAAAAGGTGCACCCAGGGATAAACGGGATATGGTACGGCGGGTACAGCCGAGCAGCGTGGCTACAAGGGACAGATACATGAAAACTGGGGTATTTTAAATGAATGAATGAATGAATGAAGACAGAGCGGGTATACCTGTCGCTGTGGAGGAGGGCGCACAGCGACGCACACTTGGGCCAAAACACACACCACAAGCCAACGGTCAAGCTAAAAGAAAATAATCATTGTGACCACTTGGACATTTCAAAAGGGACAGAGCAGAAGGTACCACCACTACCTGTTGCAACTGACGAGAGCGCACGAGGATGCGCCGTAAAGCTCAGCGTCGTGCAAAAGAATGGAGCTGGGCGCGCGGTCAGACGGCGGCACTGGCCGTGGAGGACAGAGCAACCTGCACGGGGACCCGGAAATGCGTGTGGGCAAAAGGGGGAGCAACGAGAAAGGGAGCGCTTATAAAGTCCACCAGCCCGCGCCGCGGGGTGCCAGGCAAGCCTACGCACACCATTGGCCTCAACAGCCATCTTACCACATTCTACCCCCCCAACTGGCATCGGCGCCCCGACGATGAATTGACGTGGCTAACACCACGGCCTAAAGATTGCACACATGGGAGAGAACAATGCAGCTTGCCCACCTGATGGCAAGTTCCCTGCAGGCCTTGGGAGATGGTGGATGTTAGGGTGCTGACCTGCAGTCGAGCGTGTAGACTTGCGCAAACCAAGGTTTCCTCTGCCAGGATCAATGCTGGGGGTTGCCGGTAGGTTTTGAAAGCTGGCACTTGGTAGAGGAGACAAAGAAGATTCCTGGGCCCTGGAAGTGGAACAAGATGGCCCCCCAGGCTGTGGAGTAGTTTGAGTAACAGCCACCCGTTGAGGGGGAGGCACTGAAAACTGTTCCTGTGTTTGTAACCGGAACAGGTCACCATCAAAGGAGCTGAATGACTCATCCCCAGCCAGCACTGGCTGTTCCCCAGGAGGAGAGGGTGAGTCTTCCATGACTAAGGCAGGGGTACCGAGGCTAACCAAAGCTTTCAGCAGGGAGCGATGTATCCTTTTAACCTTACTGTGGTCATCAACAGGGGCCACAGTATAGACAGAACCCTCTAGCTCTGGTGCCTGAATAACCTGATAGGTCACTGGACTCCACCAGTCGTGGGTTTTCTGGCGCCCTCTGATGCCATGGTCACGCAGAAGCACACGCTGGCCTACCTGAAGAGGTGCTTCTTGCACATGCTTATCATGGTTTGCCTTTCTACGATCCGCAGAAGCCTTCAAGCGAGCTCTGGCCCCCTCAAAAGCAACTCGCAGCCGGGCTTGATGCTCCTGCACCCAGTCACTAACACTACCGGACACAGGCTCTGGGACTTGTCCCAACAAGAAATCAATGGGAAGCCGGGGTTCTTGTCCAAACATTAAGAAATACGGCGATTCGCCAGTCGACTGATGAGGTGTGGTGTTGTAAGCAAACAGCACCTCCGACAGGCAAGAACTCCAATTTTGCTTTCTTGTGGAAGGTAGTGCACGCAACAAATTGTGCAGTGTTCTATTGAAACGTTCACACTGCCCATTACCAGCTGGATGATATGGCGTGGTCCGTGACTTCGCCACACCGTACAAACTGCATAGTTGTTTGATCAGTGCACTTTCAAAGTTACGGCCCTGGTCTGAGTGGATACGAGCCGGAACACCAAGCTTCGTAAACCACTCTGAAACCAGGACCTGTGCCACTGTAGAGGCACGTTGGTCCCTGGTGGGGATGGCAAGTGTATACTTACTAAATACATCGGTCATCACCAGGACATTTTCCAGACCGGTGGGGGTGGGTTCAAGCAGTGTAAAATCGATTGCCACAATTTCATTTGGCCTTGACGCCAGCAGGTGCCCCATGTAGCTGCGAGCAGCCGGGTGGTTGTTCTTAGAGAACTGGCATCGCTCACATGCTTGACACCACTGGGCTACTTCCTGAGACATCCCTGGCCAGTAGCAGCGAGACCGCAAGAGAGCTAGCGTCCGCTCAACTCCTTGGTGACCGTGGTCTTGGTGGACCCGTGTGAGGACGTCCTTGACCAAGACCCTGGGCAGAAGGAGCTGGTATAGTGTGCCCCCGCCATCTGAGCGGAATATCTGCCGATACAGTAGACCATCCAGGTCGATCAACCGGTCCCACTGGCCAAGGAGGACTAGGGAAGAATGGGAGAGTCCCTGGCGCTCCTCGTGACTTGGCAGTTTCTTTTGCTGCCAATATTTTGCAACCCCCTGGATAACCGGGTCATCCCTTTGGAGGGCATGGAGGTCAGCTGGGGCATAATGGGGAAACACAGCTACCACTGATTGGGATGCCTGTGTCTCTTCGCCCTGCAGAGCTTGTTGCAATGCTGCAGGCAGTGAAGTACCCTGGGCAAAGGGTGTCAGTGCTTGTGATGTCCAGGGTTGCCGAGATAGAGCATCCGCATTCTTGTTGCTTTTCCCTGACCGATACTTAATCTCAAAGTCAAAGGAGGCAAGCTGAGCGGCCCAACGCTGCTCCATGGCACCCAGTTTTGCCGATCGCAGATGGCTCAATGGATTGTTATCCGTATAGACAATGCATTTGTGTCCAAGCAAATACTCCCTGAATTTTTCTGTGAGGGCCCACTTCAGACCCAAGAGCTCCAACTTCATTGAGCTATAATTTGACATGTTCCGCTCGGTGGGTCGCAGCCCACGACTGGCATAAGCAATGGGCCTTACCACACCCTCTTGCTCTTGCGACAGCACAGCACCTAAGCCACTGTGGCTGGCGTCGACTTCCAGAATGAAGGGACGAGAGAAGTCTGCATAGGCCAAGACCGGGGCTGAGGTGAGCTTGGCCTTAAGGGCCTCAAAGCTCTGTTGGCACTCCTCAGTCCATGGTCCAGCTGTACTTGGGGCTGTTTTGTTCTTCTTGAACTTACCTGTAAGCTCCGCCACTCTGCGGTGCAGGGGGGCAGCCAACTTTGCGAAGCCTTCCACAAAGCGACGGTAGTAGCTAGCAAATCCCAAAAAGGATCGCAGCTCTGTTGCAGTAGTTGGCGTTGGCCAACTACCTACTACCTCGACTTTGCTTGGGTCAGTGGCTACGCCCTGGTCAGAGATGACATGACCAAGGTAGTTCACCTCTGTCCGGAAAAAGCTGCACTTACTCAGCTTAGCCTTCAGACCCTCCTTCTGCAGCCGACCCAGCACCACGGCCAGCCTCTCCAAATGTTCTTCCACTGTGGATGAAAACACCACAATGTCATCCAAGTACAAGAGGAGAGACTGACACTGTTGGTCCCCAAAAATGCGTTGCATTAGACGCTGGAAGGTGCTGGGGGCATTGCAGAGCCCAAAAGGCATACGATTCCACTCGAACAACCCAAATGGTGTACAAAATGCGGTTTTATGTCGATCACGCTCTGTGACAGGTACCTGGTTGTAACCGCTGGCCAAATCCATAGTTGAGAACCAACGGGCACCTGTCAAAGCATCAAGGGATTCCTCGATACGGGGGAGTGGAAACGCATCCTTTCGGGTCTTATTGTTGAGCTGGCGGTAATCCACACAGAGTCTGAGGCTCCCATCCTTTTTCCGGACGAGCACGATGGGAGACGCATAGGGGCTAGAACTTTCCCTAATCACCTTAGCCTCTAAAAGCTTGTGAATATGCTCCTTCACAAGCTCATAGTCTGAAGGTGGGATCCTACGATACCGCTGTCTGACGGGAACATCATCCAGGAGTGGTATGTCATGTGTCACCAGGTTGGTGCACCCCAAATCCTGGTCATGGGCAGCAAACACCGAACTATACTGCTTCAGGAGAGACCTCACCTGGTCCTGCTCCTCGCTGGACAAAATCGACAGATCCACCTGGTCGATGGGATCTGTGACTGCAGTCCTGGCAGTGTGTGACAAGACTGTTGCCGTGGCAGTGGGTACCGCCGTCACACCTGCCGGTAGACTCACCACATTCACATGGTCCAATGTACCGACGACTGTGCGCGGGTGCAACAGTGCGTCATTGGTCCCTACATTAGTGACTGGAATATACGCAGTCCCTCTAATAACTCGAACCAATGCTGGAGAGGCCAACAGCCCCGCAGGTAAGCCAGACTCCAATGGTTCGAATAGGACTGATGTGCCACTGTACTGTTCTGCACATGTAGCGGCCACGATTTTCATGGTACCAGGAGGAATGCGCCAAGCCTGCTTTCCTCGTACCCTTACTCTCCCCGGTTGCATCCGGGGTTGTTCCTGGAGAGCAACATGGCACTTTTGGAGTGCGTCCACCAAAGGGGTAGGGGATGTTGCAACGGGACCTGTATTGAACAGTGCCGATCCGTGCTGCCCAAAGAGCTCCTGGTAGCACTTCCGAATTATATTCATCCCAAGAACGCCCGGGACCTGTACTGGCATCCCCGGTGGGTCTCTAACGACCAAAATACCACAGCGAGGCATCACCTTACCACAGAGTCCAACATCCAGCTCCAAGTAGCCTATGTAGGGGATGGCCAGACCATTGGCTGCCCTGAGTTGCAGCCAGTGACAGACTTGCAACTTCTCTTCTCCCCCAGACTCAAAGTGCTTGCGGAAAAAGCTCTCCGTAATCGTGGACACCATAGACCCGGTGTCAACCAAACAGGACGCCTTCACGCCGGCCATATCCACCTCTATGTGGGGGCAGACCGCGATAAGTTTGGGAGCATCAACTACGTTACTTGAAATCTTTGAGCCAGTAGAGGCCCCACCCGAGCTGTGGCTCTGCAACCCGGTGGGTGCTAGTTTTCCGACGGCCGTCCTGAATGGGAACGAGTTGGATGAGAGGACTGCGAATTCCAAGCGGGAACACGTGGACCGTCACAGTTCCTAGCAATGTGACCCGGTTGTTGACATCTGTTGCAGATAATTGGCCCAGAGCGAGGGGAACGGCTCCGCTGCCGCCCAGTTTGCAAACGGGCAATGCTCTGAGTGAGCCGATCAAGCTGCTCTTGTTGCTTCTGTAAGAGTTCTTTCATTTCACTTACCTCTGTCTGGGGAGGATATGTCACTCTGGGTGGCCCACCTTGCACAGCATATTGCAGGCCAAATGCTGAAGGCACTGAATTACTCCGGCCCCGGGCACAGGCCGGCAGACCCTCACGCTCCCACCTCATTGCCTCCCCTCTGACATCTACCAAGGTCGCAGTAGGGTGTTGGCGTACATGTTGCTTTAACACACGACGCAGCGCTCCGTCAAGTACGTACTCTATAAACTGATCACGCGTTAAGAGGTCAGCATTAAACATCTGATTGGGAGCACGCGCTTTTACCCTATCCATTAAAGTCAACAAGGCGAGGGAGAACTCTAGCAGAGTCTCCCCCTCCTGTTGCTTCCGTGAAAAGAAAGCTTCCTGTAGAGCCACATATGAATCGGAGCAACCATAAAGTTCTTGAAGGATTGAAATGATTTTGTCTGGGTCTTCTCTGTCCACCCGAGTGCGGTACTTAATTTCATTACGAGCGTCCCCTTCCAAGTGGTCATATAGAAAGAAGGCCCGATCTGCAGACAGAGACAGGTGCCTTGCCCTCATGCAGGCCTCTACTTCTTCAATCCATTCATTCAAACCAATACCTGTATGTCCCCTAAATGTGGGGCACTTCCTGTCCCGTGGAATGTAGACCAGCCGATCAGCTGCAGGCGCCGTAGCAGTCCCTGCACTGGTGCTGGGTGTTGGTCTTGCCTGATCTAAACGCAGCCTCTCATTCTCAGCCGTCAACAGTGCCAATTGGTCTCTGAGACTCTGCACTTCCTCTGCCATTACGAGCCACACGCGAAACTAAAAAAAAAAGGAAAAATACAAAAAAGTCACAAAATGCAAAAAAAACGGAACAAAATACAAAAAGGGGTCCGCACGCCGGCTACTGCTGCTGCTTTACCTCAACAAAAACACACGTCTTGTTCCCACTATCAAGAAAACAGAGCATGAGCTTCAACTATAGATGGAGCAGTGGTTAAACTTAATTTACATTTAAATTTGGAACTTGAAAGTCATAGAACTAGTGAAACACATTATATACACACACAACAAAATAGCAACAATATATACACAGCAAAATATATACACAGCAAATATTACACACAGAAAAAACCAAAACAAAATCCAACATGCAGGACAAATGTATCAAAACATGCAAACAGACTAAAGACTGGTTCAATCAACTTTCAAAGCAACCAAAAATTTTTTTTTTTTTTTTTTTTTTTTTACACTACTTGCATCCAATAGACGAGCCTCATAACCTTCTGACAAGACAATAACAGAAAAATGGAACCTGGGCCTCCGTTCTAATAATTGATAACCCTGCCAGCAACGCCAAGTGTGGCGCGGCGCACAATTGATCGAGGGCTAGACACTTAAATGATGAGTGGAAATTTTTATCCAACAACGCCACCCCAAATTTAATTGGGGAAAGTTAGTCTACATAAGGCACACAGGTAAATTTATCAATAAATTAAGAGAGCCAGGTTCCATATTTTTACAACAACTTTATTCTGCAATACGTGTTAAAATGCGTTATTTGTAAAAGAAACAGTGTAATTATGATGAACAATAATAAAACAATAATAATAAAATCACGGAGCCAAAAAGCGGCAACGGTAGTAGCGAAACAAACAACAGTAGTAGCAAAGCCACAAACCAACAGTAGTGACAACGGGCAAAAAAAACAAACAGTAGTAGCAACGCCACAAACCAACAGTAGTGACAACGAGGCAAAAAAAACAAACAGTAGTAGCAACGACGACGTGCCCTGTGCCGCTGTGGACCGCACTGCACACCACTGGTGGAGTGGGGCGAGTGCAGAGGTTGGAGCTGAGCGCCACTTAGTTTGCGCACCGGCGCAGATTCGCTCGTACTCACTGGCCTGATTTATTAAAAAGGTGCACCCAGGGATAAACGGGATATGGTACGGCGGGTACAGCCGAGCAGCGTGGCTACAAGGGACAGATACATGAAAACTGGGGTATTTTAAATGAATGAATGAATGAATGAAGACAGAGCGGGTATACCTGTCGCTGTGGAGGAGGGCGCACAGCGACGCACACTTGGGCCAAAACACACACCACAAGCCAACGGTCAAGCTAAAAGAAAATAATCATTGTGACCACTTGGACATTTCAAAAGGGACAGAGCAGAAGGTACCACCACTACCTGTTGCAACTGACGAGAGCGCACGAGGATGCGCCGTAAAGCTCAGCGTCGTGCAAAAGAATGGAGCTGGGCGCGCGGTCAGACGGCGGCACTGGCCGTGGAGGACAGAGCAACCTGCACGGGGACCCGGAAATGCGTGTGGGCAAAAGGGGGAGCAACGAGAAAGGGAGCGCTTATAAAGTCCACCAGCCCGCGCCGCGGGGTGCCAGGCAAGCCTACGCACACCATTGGCCTCAACAGCCATCTTACCACACAATGAAATATTTGTAATCACATGAAACTACACCTGACATATTTATAAATTTCTACAGCCAAAGTTTTCATGTGACTGTTGGTCTAATGCAGGGGTCGGCAACCTTTACCACTCAAAGAGCCATTTGGACCCGTTTCACACAGTAAAGGAAACACTGGGAGCCACAAAACCCTTTTGAAATTTAAAATAAAATAACACTCCATATAACGTTTTTTTTTTACCTTTGTACCATAGTTCGTTCATTTTGAAAATGAACGAACTAAAATAAAATACATTTTAATTAAATACAGTGGTTCCTCGCTGTTTCGCTGATTTTTAAAAAATAGTGTATCAACATGATCCCAGTCCATCACTGCTCTGAAGTGCTGTATGTTTACAAGTTTTCTCCCCGACAAAAGCCACAACAGCGCAGCGGCTCCAGGCGCCTCGGTCTGAGGAACTGTGAAATAAACACATATATATAGATAAGATAAGACTTTATTGATCTCACACAGGAGAAATTTACTTGTCACAGTAGCTCCAGGTAGGGACAGTTTGAACAAGAAGACAAGTGCATGCAGGCAAAAACGGCATAAAGATAGGTAATAATAATAATAATAAAAAAATAAGTAATAAATCGAATAATAATAATAGTAGTAATAATAATAATAAATAATAATAATAAAAACAGTGACAGGGAGAGGATTGAAAAATTGGGAAAACGATATTGCACGATAGGACTATACAGTGGAGTTCTACAGTCTGATGGCGGTGGGGATGAAGGATCTGCGGTAGAGCTCCTTCTTGCACTGGGGGTGCCTCAGTCGGCTGCTGAAGGAGCTGCTCAGCTCCTCTACAGTCCGGTGCAGAGGGTGAGAGGTGTCGTCCATGATGGACATAAGTTTGGCCAGTACCCTCCTCTACAGAGTCCAGAGGACAGCCCAGGACAGAGCTGGCCCTCCTGACCAGCTTATTGAGTCTCTTCCTGTCCCACTCTGTGCTGCTCGGGGCCCAGCAGACGACAGCGTAGAGGAGAGCAGAGGCCACCACAGAGTCATAAAAAGTCTTGAGCAGAGGCCTGCACACTCCAAAGGACCTCAGTCTCCTCAGGAGGTGGAGGCGACTTTGGCCCTTCTTGTACAGGGCGTCGGTGTTGTGGGACCAGTCCAGTTTATTGTTGAGGTGAACATCCAGGTACTTGAAACTGTCCACAGTCTCTATGTCCTGCCCCTGGATGTTCACCGGTGAGTGAGGTAGTGGTCTCCTCCTGAAGTCGATCACCAGCTCCTTTGTCTTACTGGTGTTAAGGCTCAGGTGGTTGCGCCCACACCAGTCCACAAAGTCTCTGATGACCGAGTGGTACTCCAGCTCGTTCCCCTCAGACACACAGCCCACAATGGCCGAGTCGTCAGAGAACTTCTGGAGATGGCAGCTGTCCGTGTTGTAGGTGAAGTCTGAGGTATAGATGGTGAAGAGGAAGGGTGAGAGGACAGTTCCCTGGGGGACCCCGGTGCTGCAGGGAACTGTCCTCTCACTGTCCTCATAAGGGTGAGTTGTTGTACAGTTGTAGGGAGTATTATAGTATGAATGTAGTCCTGTATCTCTCACTGTTTGAGAGGAGCTGTAGGAGCCTCTGTCCCTCTATTCTCCTTATTCTGGAAGAAGGAATGGTCGAATATTCTGGAAGTTGTTGTGGGCGCCGCCTTCATCATCCGGGCTGTATTATTTTGTATGGGGCTGTCGATTTTTACAGCAAATAAGTACAAAACAGACAATAAAGCTGTTTTAAAGACTCAGAGAATCGGTGCAGTGTGACTTGTTGGTGCGCATGAACATTTTACACAAATGGACCAACTTTATAGCAGTCGGCATATATTTATTTACACTGTTTCCATAGTTCAGGAGTACTATTTACACAGTGAGGCACGTATCATAGAACAATTACACTCCATCTTTTTTATTATGTGTGAAATAACAATAGATGTGCAATAATTGAATGTACATAATTTAACATAAGTAATATTTCATTTTTAGAGCATACAAACATTACAGTGAATAATAATAAAAAAGCAAATGCATAAATAAAATGAAATGATAAAAATAGATGTAATAATACTGTCACAGGGGTGCGTCTGAGGAGCAGCTTGTTGTAAATATGTCAAGTTTGAACTGCTTTTGTTTGTGCTGTTTACAGTTGTGTTTGTAATATTTCATAGGCAATATAAATAAAAAGGTTTATCATATAGTTCAAATGTGGCCAGCAGGGGGCGGTGAGAGCAGGAGGAATCAGTGTTCACAGATCTGGGTCTCATTTCTCTTTCCTCGCTTTCTTCTCCTTGATTCCTCTCCTCGATTCAGTGGGAAATAGGTGAGGAAGTCCCACCCCCAGAGGAGACACAGGGAGGAGAGGATATAAACTCCTCAATGAGACCAATAAAGTTTGATGATTTGATCTGATGTCTGCTCCTGAAGCCTCCCTCAGGTTTACTCCTTCCATCTTTGGTTTTCTTTGGGAGACCACTCAATCTGCATCTGAAAAATGGAGAATTGAGGAGAGGAATCAAGGAGAAGGAAGCGAGGAAAGAGAATTGAGACGCAGCGTAGAGTCCTCTCCGTGAATAAAGACATTTTTCTGCTGCCAGCTGACAGTAACAAAGTCTTCTAAGTAACAACACATGATGTTTTCTCTCCACACACAGATCCACAGCCTCAGTGTCCAGGGCTCTGTCCATGAAGAGTGACCGGTCTAGATGGGAACCTCCAAACTTCAGTCCTGAACCTGCTCCTCCAGACTCACTGTAAGAACAAATGTCACACTAATATAACATGACATATAAAGTCACACCACTGTGGTGTAGTCCTGTTTTAGCTCTGGTTCAGTCCTTCTTTAGACCTACAAATGTTTGTTATAGACTTTCTTTTAGATCTGGTGGGACTCACAAAGTCAAATATTTCTGTTGGTCGTACTTGGTGTTAAGTTTGAGAGCCACTGTTTTTTGTTTGGATGACAAAACATATGGTCTAATTCTCATTATCATTTTGTCAGTATTGCCCACCCCGAAGAAATCTGTGGATTTGGTGTGACACAAATGTGAAGCATTTCTCCAAAACTCTGGTTATACAATGAAATATTTGTAATCACATGAAACTACACCTGACATATTTATACATTTCTACAGCCAAAGTTTTCATGTGACTGTTGGTCTAATGCAGGGGTCGGCAACCTTTACCACTCAAAGAGCCATTTGGAGCCGTTTCACACAGTAAAGGAAACACTGGGAGCCACAAAACCCTTTTGAAATTTAAAATGAAATAACACTCCATATAACGTTCTTTTTTACCTTTGTACCACAGTTCGTTCATTTTGAAAATGAACGAACTAAAATAAAATACATTTTAATTAAATACAGTGGTCCCTCGCTGTTTCGCTGATTTTTTTGTTTTTTTTATATATAGTGTATCAACATGATCCCAGTCCGTCACTGCTCTGAAGTGCTGTATGTTTGCAAGTTTTCTCCCCAACAAAACCCACAACAGCGCAGCGGCGCCAGGCGCCTCGGTCTGAGGGACTGTGAAATACACACATATATATACATGCAATATAAAGCTGACTACTTCACGGATTTCACCTATCGTGGGTTATTTTTACAATGTAACTCCCGCGATAAATGAGGGACCGCTGTACTGAGCCGCATCAGAGGGATCAAAGAGCCGCATGTGGCTCCGGAGCCGCGGGTTGCCGACCCCTGGTCTAATGCCTTTCTCTGACCTCTCTGGGCCGGTCAGAAAATATTAGAATGAAGTGAATATTGAAGATCACTTTATGCCACAGACAATGGGCCGACAGCAGGATAATCCCAGAGTAAACATTTCCTAAATGAACCATATTGTGAATAAAACTGTTAGAGATAAAGAGCACAATGAAACATTTTGGTGAGTTAGTATCTAAAATGTGTCATAATTATGTGAAGTATTTGACCCTCTACAGCTGATGCACTTCAAAAAACAAGTGAAAATCAAAAGGTACATCTGAATAATGAGCTAAAATAATTTTTCTCCATTATTGAACAGTTTGTCATCTCAGTAATTATATTCCAATGATACAGTGTGTGAGAGTGGCTTTTTATCTTTTACAAAAATTCTCTGGTCAAGTGTTTTCTGAAAATAAAATTAAAAATGCAAATGTGAACAGGGCCTAGTACTCAATTTAATTCAAGATCTCCTTACTGCAGTAGCATTAGTCAAGGATTCCTCCGTTCAATAACGCAAATGTTCGAGTCATTTAGATACTTCACTACCGAGCATCGTTTCAGCCTACCTGCCTTGAATGTCACTTTTTGCTGCCTGGAGAATCAGACTTCCAGGGTGATTAAATCAAAACAAGATTAGATGAGTTTATCATTTGTCTGTTCCAACAACAGTAGATGTGGTAAAAGTCATATAGCCTCCATTCAGAATGTCTGATTTACCAGCCTAACTGCTGGGGGAAGAAGCTGTGGAGCATTAGTTGCAGTAATTCTATAGAGCAACTTTGGCCGTGGACATGGCCAAGAATCAGAGCTCTGCACTAAAGAAACGGTGTCGGTAGAAGTTAAAACTTGATGAAATCAAAGTCTTTTACACAAAGCTGACAGTAACAAAGTCTTCTAAGTAACAGCACATGATGTTTTCTCTCCCCACACAGATCCACAGCCTCAGTGCCCAGCGCTGTGTCCATGAAGAGTGACCAGTCTAAAGATGTTCCTTTCACCTTCAGTGTTAAACCTGCTCCTTCAGACTCACTGTGAGGACTTACACCGAAATAATAAATCTGATTCAAACCTTTCTCAGTTTAAATTAAATGAGCTCAGTGTTTTTGTCCACAGAAAAAAGTCACGACGAGACTCCAGGCCCAAGGCCCAACACACTGACATGGCAAATGAACAGCTGCTCCACCGCACTACACAAGGTGAGTGTGTATTACAATGTTTATGAGGACACACAGAACACATGTTACCTGATACATCTGTGTTCCTCTCACAGCAGGTGAAGAGCTCCAGGAGGTTCTGCAGGACCATAAGCTGAGCCTAAGCCGCAGATGTGAGAGTGTGACAGAGGGAACTGAAGGAGAAGGAAGTAGAATTCCTCTGAACAGCATCTACACTGAGCTGTACATCACAGAGGGCCTCAGTGAAGAGGTCACAGCCCGACATGAGGAGAAGAGGCTGGAGGAACTCTCCAAGAACTCTGTCCAGGAAACCTCCATCAGGTGTCAGGACATCTTTAAAGCACTGCCCACTGAGGAGCAGCAGGGGGCGCCACAGCAGAAGAAGCAGACGTCCATCAGAGCGGTGCTGACCTGCGGTGTGGCCGGAGTGGGGAAGACCTTCTCAGTCCTGAAGTTCTCTCTGGACTGGGCCCAGGGCTCAGAGAACCAGGAGCTGGACCTGGTGCTGCCCCTGTCCTTCAGAGAGCTGAACCTGGTCAGAGGGGGGCGCTACAGTCTGATGGAGCTGATACAGGTGTTCCATCCAGTGCTGAAAAAACAGGTGACACTCATTTATCTGCTCTTTTATTTATGTATTTATTTAATCGCAGCTGCTTCATTTAAGGTCCTGTCTACTAGAATCACATACAAAGAAATGAATTAAAGTAGGGACATTAAATACAAACGGACTAAATAAACCAATTAAGAGAAAACGTATTATCCAAAAAATGAAAAAAGGAAGGAGGAGAGATATGTTTTCTCCAGGAAACTCAAGTCTTTGCCTCTTCCTTTACTTCAGCTGTAGCGATTTGAATAGTATGTTTAAGAAAGAAAAAGATAAAGAGGGGAAGATTTGTGCTGGTGAGAGGTGAAATTGAAGGACAATATTTAACTCTCATAATGTTTATAATCTTCCAGGGGAGCAAACAGAATGTTCTAGTAACTGAGACAAAAGGCATTGCAATAATGGGAGGTGATTTCAACCTTGTGATGAACCCAAGGGGAGACACACAAAGTCAAGTTAAGCATAAATCAAATCAAGCAGTGAAATGAATAAAAACATTTGGGCAAGACTTAGGGCTAATAGACGTAGTTTGGCGTTGCTGACCCCCTCAAGAGAAAGCATTTACATTCAACTCTGAAGCACATAAGGTATATTCCCGGCTTGATTATCTTTTCACCTTTAAGTGAAATGTTAAAAGTCACAAAATGCCAAATCCACCCAATAAATATTGCAGAGCATGCTTAAGTGACATTGGAAGTAAACTGAAAAGAAATCTTGAATAAATTCATGAACATAGGTCATTGATTATATTGTATTGGTAATATTTCTCCACATTTGTTGAGTGGTGCCCCAAAACTCTACTTCTAGTCAGTGAGCTGAAGTGTTGTTCTGTGAATCCCCTTTTCAAACCGTGCATGTTTGTATCTGCGTCTGGATTGTTTTGTTGTTGTGGGAATTGTATGTGCAGGTTTGAAATAAATGACCAACTAAAACTTAACAAAGAAATATAATTTACTCAAACACACTTTTTGCCAATATCTCCAAGTGAGAAGTTACTTCAATAAAAACAGGACACACACCATCTGCTCAGAAATGACAGAATAAATTCATATCAAAAAGAAAACCAAGGAGTGATTGGAGAGCTGTATAAAATACTCCAGGAATTCCATAACCAAGAACGCTCCAACACCAACGAGAAATGGGAAAAAGAGTTTCAGAAGTACTTAACCATGAGGAGTGCTGCCAAAGTATAAAAGCCATCTTTTCCCACATACAATTGCCATACTGGCAGGAGTTTGCCTGGAAATTCCATTTAAGGTTTTTTAGAATACCCCAAACAATTTCTGTACTTTTCGTACTATAGAGCGCACCTGATTATAAGCCGCACCAACCAAAAAAAATAAGATTTGTACAAATATAAGCCGCACCTCACTATAAGCCGCAGGTGTCCACATTGTTACTTGAGATATTTACACAGAAAGATGGTACACAAAAGGTTTTTTTTATTTTAATTAACATAAATACCGGTACATTCAAACAGCACCTACGGCAGAAACACGGCAGAAACACGGCAGTAAAATAACTGTAAAATGTCCAGCCTGTAGCCTGATGCCAGCACAGAACCGCGCAGAATAAAATACCAAAACAGCGGCTACACACACAAAGCACATCAGGTAACAGCGGCAGACGTCAGCCCCATGCATTAAACAACTGCATTAAAATCATGGAAATCAATGCTCAACCCAGCCAGAATTAAAAACAAAAAGTGTCTTACCTTCATGTGAAGTGCGATCCGCAACCCGCGAGTCCACAACCCGATCGATAACGTCATCTGTGTCCAGGTTCCACACATTTTTCGCCCCCGACAGCAGTGCTCTCTTCAATTTTTCCCTCTTTTTCTCCGCTCCCCTCCTTGATTCATTTGACTAAACTATAATGCTAATCCAACCGTCTGTCTCCTCTTCTACTTTGACTAACTTGACCACACGACTTACCTGGCCAGCCAAATGATATCTCTCTGTATTTCCTATACACCGCGATACCATTTGGACACTCTCCATCCACTCTCGCTCCTCCGGTTCCAAACCGACTCCGCGATTCTGATTCGTTCAAAGATGGTGACGCCAGTGCACCCGCCTTTGCCCGCAAAGTCACTCTTAGGCAGCGGAAGTTCCGCCTCAGTTTTGAATCAAGATGGCGCAATCTCTGATTGGTTCACTTAGCTGTCTGTCTACGCGCAACCGCAGCGCATTCTGTGGATCAAACGTTACCAGACTCACTCGCTGGTACAGCGATGAGTAATGGATTCTTCCAGGCAACCACACGACCACAATCTTCACCGTTCTATTCACTTTCATGAGAAACGCAACTAGTGCCGTGATTGGTCAATTCTCCGGCCGTGGGAATTTCCCATTAGGCAGTGCTTTACTTCAGTTGTCGCAAACAAATATAAAATACAGATATATTTGTTTTATTTCAAACTGTGCACATTTTTTACATCGTAGGAAGAAATATCCCGACAAAATAAAATAATGTAAAACCTTAAACACATGACCCCGGTGCCAGCGTCACTGTCATATATCTGTAGTTGTAAGTGGTGTAAATACTGAACGGGTCCTTTCACTTACAGCAATAGGGCGGAAAACGCTGACACATGCAGTGGAGCCAGGTTTACGCGCTACACTCGCTGTCTTGATAAAGAATTAATCCATACATAAGCCGCACCTGATTATAAGCCGCAGGGTCCCAAGTGTGAGAAAAAAGTAGCGGCTTATAGTTCGAAAAGTACGGTTCTCAGTTTTCCAAAAACAAAGACATGGTGGAATGTTGGAGAGAATGTGGTGAAAAAGAAGCAGACTATGCAGACCCCCCAGGATTTCACGGGCATTTTTTGTGATTGTTGCGGGGCTAAAATGCCTGAATTTGCGGGAGCTTTTCCAAAAAGTTGTGATGAAAGTTGCGGTGCTTTTAAGGTTTTTGTTGTGATTTTGTTGCAGGAGGAAGTGAAAGTTGCGATAAATAGTTGTGATTTTCCCTTTTTGTAATTAAAATTGAGTAATATTTAGATATAGAGTTATTACTGACAAAGAATAATGCAAAGACACAGAGATCACAGATATGGTCCTAAAACAACCTTACCAACATAGAAAATAAATTACTACTAGGAGGGGAACTGTTTCTTTTGCTGTTATTTTTGTGGGCAAATGGCGCCGCAGACATGTTTCTTTGCCATTAGAAGCCGTGTCTCAATTCCCAGAGCGCACAGTTCGGAGCGTGGCCCGAAGGGCATGTGCGTCACACTTTTCGACAGAACACCGGCGCGACAACTGCTGTCCCACTTCTTTTTTGTCCCACGCGCAGTTAACACGAGGTCTGAAGACCGCAGTCGTTAAGCGGTCCACGGACTGCAGTCGGGGCTGAGCAAGTGTGCACCTCCTTGACTGCAGTCTGAGCCCCCTTCGGGCCGCGCTCCGAGCTGTGCGCTCTGGGAACTGGGACACGGCCGCAGTTTAGTTTTGTCACACGGAAGTAAAGCAGAAGGAAGTTGGTCGGCGTGAGTTCAATACGTCGCAGATGATTGGTCAAAATTAGTAAAAATTGCGGGAAAGTTGCGGTGATTGGTCAAAATTGCAACACCGCCCTGAATTCACGGGGATTGGCTGAAGTTGCGTTGAAGTTGCAAATCGCAACATCGTGAATTCCTGGAGGGTCTGACTATGTACATATCGTTTTGCTCGCCCGATATGAAAAAGACAAACAAACTACTAGACAGAAGTTCTACTAAAAATGAAGCAAACACGAGGAAATAAAGGTTGATTTGAAGAAGAAAATCGACTATTACAGACACCTCCCAGATAAATGAACAGAAGAGAACAATACCTTTTTTATGTTTGGAGTAACAGATTTAAAACAGATGAGCAAAAACTGGAGGACAGTTAAAGCGCCTCATGTAAAAATCTTATAAGATTAAATATAAAGAAGAAGAACTGAAAAGAAAATGTGTTCTCTTTAACCTAAATGAATTACAAACAGAAAAGGAAAACAATAATGCAAAAATATGAGTATAAAAATACTGTATGTTGATAGGATTAAGCATATGCACAAAAACAAACTAAAAGAGAAACTAAAGGAAATCAAACACACGTTTTGAATTAGTGGAATACTTCCCTAAATGTGTAAAACAATACGGGTTAAGGGAGAAAATCTAAATAATAACTAAATAATATAAAATAAATCAATTATAAACATGAATAGAACATAATTATTATTATAATAGAATAGTAAGTAATATTGTAAAATAATGTATACAAAAGAAAACAACCAGCAGGTTTATTATTATTATTTTATTTTATTTTTTTCTATGTGAGTGATTTTTTTCTGTGTGTGAAAATCTAACATAGAAAAGTATAAAAAAATAAAAGAGAAATGTGTCCAAGTGACTAATGAGAGAGTAATTGATAGAATAGATTAGACATTGAGTGAAATCCTTTGTCCGTGAGTGTGTTTCCATGTGTGGATAAACCTGATCACATTGAAATGTCTCCTCTTGTTCCATGCTCTTCTTGTGTCCACAGACGCTCACAGCACACACTCTGTCCGCCTCTAAACTCCTGTTCATCTTCGACGGCCTCGACGAGAGCAGACTGTCTCTGGACTTTAACTGTGAGGTCATCTCTGAGGTCACACAGAGGTCAGAGGTCAGCGTGCTGTTAGTAAACCTCATCAAAGGCGCTCTGCTTCCTACTGCCCTTATATGGATCACCTCCAGACCAGCAGCAGCCAATCAGATCCCAGCGCAGTGTGTGCACAGGGTGACAGAGGTCAGGGGCTTCATCACTGACCATCAGAAGGAGCAGTACTTCAGGAAGAGGTTCACAGATGAAGAAGAGTGTAAGAAAGTCCTGTCCCACATCAGAACCTCCCGCAGCCTCCACAACATGTGCCAGATCCCAGTCTTCTGCTGGGTCACATCCACAGTCCTGGAGCACATGTTGAAAACCAATCAGAGCGGAGCGATGCCCCAGACACTCAGCGACATGTACGCCCACTTCCTGTTAGTGCAGA
>JAVJIX010000179.1:0-97500 GCA_036785185.1 Paratrypauchen microcephalus
GGGTTCCAAATAGGAAGTGAACATGGAGAAGATGCCGGCTCCATCAACTTTGTTTCCAGTTGACTTTACATTGAAAAATTGTCGCCCCTTTATCTGTTGCTGCTACTGTGAGCCTTGTCATTTTGTTTTTAAAATGCTCGTATTAATCCACTCTACATGATCCTGGTGTTTTTATTTCATTGTTTTGTCTGTAAATAAATTTCTGATATGGAATTCGACTCCAAATTCACTCATAACTGCTGGCATTGTGAGCTTCATTTGACTGGAGCTGAACGCTATGGGTGACGTCACATCACTTAGTCCAACTCCTTATACAGTCTATGTTTCCCTACTTTCTTAAAATCAGAGAAATGCATAGACTTTTTTTTTTGCAATGGCCAAAGTGCTGCAATTTAGGGTTGCGGAATGTCCGGTTAATGGCTTTCTGTGTCAAAATGTCCGTGGAAATGTCTCATGTGTTCTCCACCAGCTTCATAACTTTGTTTTTGCTGTGGTGTCACCTGCCCAGTAACCTGGGAAATCCCAGGCTGCTTTAGTTCGTTCCAATCTGAAAGACAGCCTGGCAACTAGGCTTAGCGAGCTCTCCTGATTTTGGGAGCCAATCAGAGCGGGGAGGGGTGGAAAGACGGTGACGTGTACTACTAACTACTTACTCATACTACTTAACATGTAGTTTGAACTGACAACTGACATGATTGGCTATGGGCTACGTATACATCAAATGTTAGACATTCGTAACGCCCAATAAACGGCCGTTCGTAAAGCACACCTCCGCTACGAGATATTCAGTAGGTGGCTCACAGACCATATATCACTTGTGGTCTGGTGTAAACCAGGCAACCTGCCTAGGGACTACACATGGAAATGAGCATTTTTGCTATAATCTGGCGTATTTACACTGCAGTGTTGTAGATGTTCATTAATATGCACTGTCTCTATTAAATAAAAGAGTAAATAAAAATAAATCTGCCCCATCAAATCTTCAATCAACAAGGTTCAATCACAAAGAATAAACATTCTTCATGGAGAATTTATCCACAACTATCAAGGTAAGAAAGACGAAAGCTTAAAGGGATAGTGTTTTTTTTAAAAATGTTAACCTGTGTGGGTTTCCTTCTAAAAGTTCTATGTGTTGACACCGGTTTACCTCTGACAGTCTCAGTTGATCCCGGCTCGGCTCGCTTTCTCAAGCCCACGTAAGTAGGTCCGGTAGCTTCTCTGGAACATAAATAAAGCTTGTTTTTCTTCTCAAAACAAAACATTTGTCCGAAAGGTGATATACTTGCGTCCCAAACAGTTGTCAACAAAACATCCAGCAGCGAACTTAGCGATTGCATATTGTGTCTGCCGACTCTGCGCTCACGTTAGCGTATTAGCCTGTTCACTTGTAAACTTCCCCTTGCGGCGGACCGCATCTGCCGTACACTTCCGCTAAAGGTGAACAGGCTAATACGCTAACGTGAGCGCAGTGATACAAGTCGGACAAATGTTTTGTTTTGAGAAGAAAAACAAGCTTTATTTAATGTTCCAGAGAAGCTACTGGACCTCCCTACGTGGGCTTGAGAAAGCGAGCCGAACCGGGATCAGCTGAGAGTGTCAGAGGTAAACCAGTGTCAACACACACAACTTTTAGAAGGAAACCCATACAGATTAACATTAAAAAAAAAACGCACTATCCCTTTAAAGGAGAACAACGATGAGCATTAGTGAACTACTGAGCAAAACTTTATGGTTTGCTAGAGTCTCGCATTCGAACAGCACAAATCTATGCTAATATCTACATCATGAAATTGACTTTTTTAATTTTAATTCTAGAATCAGTCTGAGTGAACAGGTTACTTATGTTTTATTCATCACCATAATGATAGTTATGGTAATGACTTGTGGACCTTGTTGGTTGAAGATTTGGTAATGGGGCAGATTTCTGAAGCTGGTGGAGAACACACGAGACATTTCCAGACATTTTGCCACAGAAAACCATTAACCGAACGTTCCACAAACCTAAAGCGCGCCACCATGTTGGTCTAATTTAGACTTTAAAGGGAGTGCGTTTTTTTTGTTTTGTTTTTGTTTTTTTATGTGAATCTGTATGGCGTCCCCTTCAACAGTGTCGTGCATTAACACCGACAGTTCTGCCCCGGTTCTGGAGCTCACAAAAGTAGGTCCGGTAAGTTAGCGGGGACAGTTAATAAAGCTTGTTTTTCTTCTCAAAACAATATTTTTTAACAATATATTTCTGCGAAAAATTCAGTGGACAATTTGTGTTAAAAGGGCTGGTACACAGTAAAATGAGTCTTTCCACAGTACAGATGTATCGTATAAGCCGATCATGAGGTCAAAATAAGTCCGTTGTGTCCTGTTTGAATAGAATTATACAGTGTTTTATTGTCCGGTAATCAGAAAGTGCACTATTAGCATGCTAGTTGTTGTTAGTATTACTGTGAGAGCCAAACACTGGCCTTTGAAAGTTGTGAAAAGCTCTTATAAACTCATTACATAAGTATATAATAAGGACGTTCTGAATGCAAAAGGTAAACAAGGAATAACTCAGGTCCACTGCAAACTGTTTAAAACAAACTAGTCCTGTTTTTCATGTTTTTAAGACAGTAAAAATCAGACAGCGCTTTTAACTTTTTTAAAGATCCCATGACATGGTACTTCTTGATGCTTTTATATGGCTCCTTAATGGTTCCCTAATACTGTAAATGAATCCTTCTTCAAAATCAACACTCAGTGCATGAGAAACAGAGATAAGATGAGAAAGAGTCATAAATATCTCTCTCAGACACTTTATTCTGGGCATTGTTGCTTGAATGCAAATGAGGAGAAAAGAGCTGGCCAATAGTAGAGGGTGGGGGCGTGGCCAAACTCTCCGCTCAGAGCTCAGAGCCCACAGCTGATCCATTTCCTTGTTTTTGCACGGGGGGAGAGATTTGAAGCATTCCATTGAAAAATAAACACATTTCCACATAAAATAAAATTAAACCACTGCTGTTCAAAGGTCCAGAGGCTCAGATAAAGGACTTCCGAGCCTAGAAACACTCGGACGTGCCTCCAGGCAAATAAAAAAACGCATTTCGCATTGCCTAGCGCATTCGCGGTCCAAACTCTCTGGGCGTGATTTACAGAGACGCTGAGTACAGACAGACGGGTGTGGAACTGCATTTGCATTTCTTTTTTCGATCTGACGTCAATAAGGTGCCTTGTTCAAAATCGCCCGTTTGAGCTCCGATTTTTTGTAACGCAGAAAAGGATCGCAAATGCTCAGTTTAGACATTTTACAACTTTTAACCATGGGGGGGGGGGCTAAACAGGGTAGGGGAGCTCACATTAACGTTCAAAAACCTCAGAAAGTGAAAATTTCATGCCATGGGACCTTTAATACAGTGGTCCCTCGTTTATCGCGGGGGTTACGTTCTAAAAATAATTCGCCTGGTGTTATTTTCTCTCAAGTCGTATCACTGCGCGCCTATTATTATTATTAGCCTGTTCACTTGTAAACATCCGCTTACAAGTGAACAAGCTAATAATACTTGTGACGCAAATATATCACTTTTTGGACAAATGTTGTTTGAGAAGGAAAACAAGCTTTATTAAATGTCCCCGCGAACTTACCAAACCTACTTTCATGAGCTCCAGAGCCGGGACAGAACTTGGCTCAGAGGACACTGTCAGGGGTAAGTCAGTGTTAATGTACAACACTTTTGAAGGGGACGCCATACAGATTCACATAAAAAACAAAAACAAAAAAAACTATCCCTTTAACCTGCACAGTATTAAAGAAAACTACAAATAGTGGTGAGTACAGGTGCGTTTTTCCTGTCTTTAGTCATAGTATTATGGAATAATCTGATTGCAAAATGAAACAGTGTACGAATAATGTGAATAATACGAAGTGTGAACAGTGTGAGCTCTGAAAAGATCCATGTTTTTTGTGGGGTTTTTTTTCTTTTTTTTTCCTGGAAATCATTTGATGTGCTGTGGAGAGGTTGACGGCAGGTGAGGAGCAGGTCGCTGCACCTGCCCTGAGGCGACAGGACCTCTGCTCTGCTCCATAAAAGATGAGGCACAGATCACAGTGAGAGAACCCCTTTAACCAGCTCTGACACAGGCCTCATTTAAATACATGCGCTCCTCACGGTTTAAACAGGGACCACACTTTAAACCTGCTCCACTGTGTGACCCAATGCTCTGTGTCCTACTGGATATTCACAGTCAGAGGTGGGTAGGTGCCAAAAGGAAGAATAATGTGACGTTTACATAATATTTCTCTATTAGGAGTTAAAAAACCAGGACCACAATGTCTCACGTATAAGTAAGAAGATATTTTCATACTAATAGTTTGAATATAAAAGGCAAGGCAAGTTTATTTATACGGCAGAATTCGTACACAAAGTAATTCAAAGTACTTCACAGAATAAGAAATACTCTAATCACAATGCAAAACAAACCAAAACATAAATAATCATCATAACATTAAAAAAAGAGAGAGAGACATTAAAGGGATATGCCACCCCCAGGTCAAACTTGGGCATCTCCCCACAGTCCAGAGACTAAAATAAGTGGTGGAAAGCGCATTCATATCGAGTGCAAATAAATGTGCAAATCAACACGGAGAGCTTGACTTGGTCATTTTGGGTGGGAACTATTTTTCAGTGCGGAAAAAGACAGACGAAGCACACACCACGCTGACAGGGGAATCCCAGTTACGCACCAGGAAGGGAGTTCCCCTGTTACGCAACTCGATATGAATGCGCACTACACAGAAAGTAATTGGGAAACGCATCGAGCAAATTAATTCCTTTTGGCCGAAATCTTTCTCTGGCGCCGTTAGACTCTAACGCGGAGTAGCTCCAGATACCGCGGTGAGTGCTGACAGACCTGGACAATGGCTGCATCACCAGAAAAACGCTTTCCACCACTTATTTTAGTCTCTGGACTGTGGGGAGATGCCCAAGTTTGACCTGGGGGTGGCATATCCCTTTAAATGAGAGAGAATTAGAGAAGAGTGTAGAATAAAGCCTTTCAGTCATTTGCAGCTAAACAGAAGCGTTTTGAGTCTGGATTTAAACAGAGTCAGAGTCTGTCTTACGTCTTCAGACTGTTCCAGGTTTTAGCTGCATAAAACTGAAACGAATCCCTGTGTTTAGTCCTGACTCTGGGCCCGAGCAGGAGGCCAGGATTAAAGCAGGGCTAAACCAGGGCTAAAGCAAGGCTAAAGCAGGACTACACCAGGAAGCTGGTCCCTGAGCTCCTTGGAGTGCAGATGGTTCATGTGGCACTAACATAGTCCATAGTTAGCATTGTTGTCGAAAAACCATATGTACACAACATATAGTGAATTGAAATTTTGTTTCTCCCTGGCCAAGCAGAGACATAGAGGCGCATGGGCGCGCCGCCAACTTGGAGATAACAGAGTAGAAAAAGATGCAGTACAACAATATTCACAAACATATTATGACAAAAACAATGAGACAGGTAACACACAGCATCTTTTTGTTTGGTAAACAAACGGTAGGGTAGGGAGGGGGATCAGAACAGAATATTGATGAAATTGATTGAAAACTGAAGCAGAGGTGAATATTACTAAATAGACAGGGCAGAGTGTTTACATAATACATGTCAGAGTGAGCCGAATTGATATGTCCTTTGTTTATAGTGTGCTGTGTGATAAGGCTGCAGCTGTGACCTTGGAAGTGTTTGTCCAGGAGGAGCAGAGTCAAAACAAAGAGAGTCCAGTTGATTCAGATTTTCAAGGAGAATTAATTACACCGAGGAGGAATAATTTAACAAAATCGATACAATTTTAGAACCCAGGCGAACGGACAATTAGCCAGAAGCCTGGTTCTGCCAGGCCCCCCAACTTCATGTCACCAAGCCGGGCTGTGCGACTCCCAGTCCTCCCTCCTGGCACGTATGAATGCGGACTGAGCACAATTCCACAAACATTATCCGTGATGGTATCCGAGCGTCAGGGGGGTTTCCACAGATTGGAGATGGTACAGTCTTCAATCTGTGTCACCTTCTGATATAGACCTTCCCTGGTCTGCAACAGCTCCACTGTGGTGTAAAATGACAGCCGACAGCTCGGGGGCTCTGTCTGCTGCCGGCATTCCAATTCTCTGATGGGTCAGAAAACATCCTCCAGGCCAATTCAGATGTCCTGCCATAAAAAAATCCAATAGTAAATAGTTCCGTGTCCTCTAGGAACAACGGTGCCAAACACACAACATTCCACTTGTCCCAAGCGTCCCTCGTGTATCCGGCAGCGAGTTCCGTCGGGACTGTCCGGCTCTCCAAACCGGCATTCCTCCGTGAAAAAAGTGTCAATTGCATTGAGGGACCAACTTATCAATTCCATAATTTAGGATTTTGGAAATCTGTTCCAAACAGGAGAAAAAGAGACGAGACGAGAGAAAAAAAAAACACCAGACAGAGCAAGATAAGGGAGGAAGAAGAAACACGTCCGCTCTCCATGACAGCTAGAACAGAAAAAAAAAACAAAAAAACATATCAGATATACTTTGGTGCTCGGCCATGGAGAAACTTGTACACAAGCAGAGGCACTTTAAAGTCGATTCTCTGAGCCACAGGGGGCAGTGCAGAGACCTGAGAGCAGGACTTATGTGCTCGTACTTCCTGGTTCGAGTCAGAACCCGAGCTGCAGCATTCTAGATGTAAAATGTATTTAAAGTTTGATAATGTTCGATTTAAATTAGATTCGATTATTGCATCAGGCCTAATGAATATATGCACAAATGACTCCAACAAATGAAAAGTGCAGGAACGGTGCGAGAAACACAAATGTCAGTTGGAGTTACTCAGGGGGAAGAGGAACTTTTACTCAAGTAAGAGTACCGTTACTTTAGTTTAAACTAAATAATATTTAGTAATATTATTACGCAAGCATAAGTAAAAGCACAGTATGTTGTCCTAAAACTACATGGAGAAGTGCAAAAAGGTTACTCAAGAATTCATCAATAATAATTCTTTAAATTAATTAACTTACACACTGCCTTACTTAATTAAAAAAAAAATCCTGAATATGTCATAATTTCTGAGTTTTGAAGATCGCTTTAGAAAAAAAAATGTATAGGCTCGGTTCACACTTACCGGAAGACGTTTGGAAACACTTCCGGTGTTATTAAGTTATTAAGTAGACAAATTAATTGGTGATTTTATAAAAGGAAAAAAGTACAATACAAAGACATCTAGATGAAGGAAACCGGGCTATTTTCTCAGTTTTCCCAGAGTTACTAATGCCAACAGAGCCGCCGCAATTCGTCATCCACATGTTTCCAAACGTAAGCATTATTTTTATTATTATTATTATTATAAGTAAACGTAACTGAACACTGCCTACATCTGCACACAGCACACTTAAGCCTAATGCAATCACTTCTGTACAAACTCCAGGCCTAATGTCACTCAGCCACTCTCCATAATTGTGAGAACGATCCAGTTTATGCGTTTCTCTCTTCATAAATTATCTGGATATAACTCACGTCTGTAGGGCCCCAGAGCCGTGGCATGACTCTGTGTTATTCCAGCGCACTGAGGCTGGATGGAAACATGGGTTTTATGACAAAGGAAGCTTCATTTACAGAGTGCAGCTCCAGGATCTCAAAGCATTTCACTCCATTACTTTTTGAGTTATGAGGAGTTTGACCTGTGGTTTGTAATCGTGCAGGGTTTAAAGTGTTATTTCAACAGCCATATGGTGAGTTATGCTTAAAGGTTTGTTTTTAAAAGTGTAACTTTTCAAGTCGGGGGTCCGCTACTATGCAGATGCTATTGCTTTGCCTGTAATGTTCCACAATATGGCATTAAACCTGTATAAGATGCCTATCGCTGGATTAAAGAGGCAATGAAAATTGAGCCCAAGAGACTAATAAACCAGGACAAGGATGCTTTTTTACTGCTGGGATACTGTCCTGCAGATGGCGCTGTTGTCCTGCCTCCACCGGTAGGAAGACGGCGCCAAAACCCGCATTAATCAGCTGACCGGACACGTCACTGCAACGTCACGAAGAAGACGAAACTGTCGGGTATGAAAACAAACTCTTGGTCTGAAAAAAAATTAGAAGTGATATAAGATGCATTTATTCAATTAAATGTGGTTTTGTTGCTCAAATGTCGTTAAAAACATGCATTCTAACTGTGAGTGGAGTCGCCTCTTCACAGATCTCACCTGCAAATTGTCTCGGTGGTGTCTCCAGCTTGTTTCTATGGAGATCGAAAAGTTTCATTCTTTAGAATAGTGAAGGTAAAGCAATGACATCTCCATGGAGAGAGACGTCCATAAAAGTTACACAGTGCACCTTTTAAAACATTGACACTGCTGCTTAAATTACTCTTAAATGACACTGACACGGCTGCTTAAATCAGGGGTGCCCAACACGTCGATCGCGATCTACCAGTCAATCACCAAGGTAGTGTGGGTAGATCGTAGTGTCGTAGTACTCGACACCGGTCTTGATCTCAAGATGAGTGCGATCATATTTCATTACGGTCGCTGGCGTCAGCACGCGGTGCTTCTCACTGTAGGCCGTGCGCTTGTCTGGAGCCGCGGACACTGCATGACACGTCACCACACACGCCCCCAGTGCACGTGGCTTGTTCGCAACAGCGTGTACCTTTTGCGTACCAGCGTGTATCACAGAGCAGGTTAAACTTTATAAAATGTGGCCATACCTGCTTGTCAAAGTCTGATCCCATCAGATCTCAGAAGCTAAGCAAGGCAGGGCCTGGTCAGTACTTGGATGGGAGACCGCTGGGAATTCCAGGTGCCACAGGGGGGCGCCAGTCGCAAAAACTGTCATTGTGTCCTTAGGCAAGACACTTCACCCACATTGCCTAGTATGAAAGTGGAGTCTGCGTGAGTGTTGGAGGTGGTCGGAGGGGCCGATGGCATAGAATGGCAGCCTCGCTTCCATCAGTCTGCCCCAGGGCAGCTGTGGCTACAAAAAGTAGCTTACCACCACCAAGTGTGGAGTGAATGAACAATGAACTGTAAAGCACTTTGGGTGTCTTGAAAGGCGCTATATAAATGCTATGAATTATTATTGTTTTTAAAACATCCTACCTGTCCGTCCACCTCGCGTCAGCGCGCTGCTCCTCGCCTTTTCACGCTCTCGCTCCTCCTGCTCCTGTGTCCTTCTCCATGCGCTCCGATTAGAAGTGCAAGACTAAGTGCAAAGCAAAAATTTATCTAAATTTATGTTACAGTGTTACTCTGTTTCAACTTCCTGTTTGAATAATTCAGGAGTGAGATTGGATTGAATCTCACTCCAAAAGCCCATATTTGCCATGTCTTACAGGCCCCCCTCTTGGTAGATCTCGGCACACCGTCAACCTCAAAAGTAGATCTCGGTTAAAAAAAGGCTGAAGCTACTCCAGCCTGACAGATCATTTGACCCAGGCCATTTGGATATGTGGTCCTAAAACTGATACATATCCAATATTTTGATATGCGACTTCAGTCTGAACGGCCAGTTCGCATTCATCTGACCTGCACATCATCAACAAGCGAGAGTGGTACAAGTAGGCGCTCACAAATGTACACAAACGTTCTTCTTGTCATACAAAAATTGTGTATGAACTCCGTGTCAGTGAAGCAGCAAAGCACAGAGCAATCCCACCACTCAATACCTTCATTTCTATGGACATTGCTACCACTGCCCCACAAAACGCCAAGGCCAAAAACCTTCTCAATCTCCTTAAAACAAATAAGTTATACATGTTCTGGCTCTGGTATGACAGCAACTTGAAAATCTCCAGGCGCTCAATTCCATGTGTCCATGTTTAGGCGACTTCCGTAAACACTGAGCACGCTCGCTGCACGTGACCTCGTCGTGTCCTCCAAGGCGCATGTGGGACACTTTTGGGGCGTTTAAAGTTCACACTGGAGATCACATACAAGTCGCATTTTATCGGAAATGTGAACGACCTCGCAAAACAATCGGATTTCACGAAAAAATCCGAATTGAGCATTAAGCCCCGCGGTCTGAACGTAGCCATTGATTGGCAGCCTCAGAGAGTGAAGACGCGTTATCTTCAACACCCTCGTTTCTGATTGGCCCTGTGGTTGCTACGATACACGGGCTCGGATTTCCAAATATGGGGCTCTGGTTGCAAATTAGTCGCTCTAACTGCTCGCCTCTTCATTAGTCTGGAGCTAAATGCCAAGGGTGCGTCACACTCCCTTAGTCCACTTCTTTATCTTAAAGGTCCCATGACATGGTACTTCTTGATGCTTTTATATGGCTCCTTAATGGTTCCCTAATACTGTAAATGAATCCTTCTTCAAAATCAACACTCAGTGCATGAGAAACAGAGATAAGATGAGAAAGAGTAATTTTTCTCTCTCTGAACAGGCCATTATGGGTGTTGTTGCTTTAATGCAAATGAGGAGAAAAGAGACGGCTTATAGTAGAGGGTGGGGGCGTGGCCAAACTCTCCGCTCTGGCTCTCAGCTCTCAGCTGATCCATTTCCGTGTTTTTGCACGGGGGGAGAGATTTGAAGCGTTCCATTGAAAAATAAACACATTTCCACAGAAAATAAAATTAAACCACTGCTGTTCAAAGGTCCAGAGGCTCAGATAAAGGACTTCCGAGCCTAGAAACACTCGGACGTGCCTCCAGGCAAATAAAAAAATGCATTTCGCACTGCCTAGCGCATTCGCAGTCCAAACTCTCTGGGCGTGATTTACAGAGACGCTGAGTACAGACAGACGGGGGTGGAACTGCATTTGCATTTCTTTTTTCGATCTGACGTCAATAAGGTGCCTTGTTCAAAATCGCCCGTTTGAGCTCCGATTTTTTGCAACGCAGAAAAGGATCGCAAATGCTCAGTTTAGACATTTCGCAACTTTTAACCATGGGGGGGGGGGTAAACAGGGTAGGGGAGCTCACATTAACGTTCAAAAACCTCAGAAAGTGAAAATTTCATGCCATGGGACCTTTAACCGGATCTCAAACTGTGGCGCACACACAGACAGTAGAATATGCTTGAAAAACATTCGCCCAGATTTCAAACGAAGTCCCTCCTGATTTCCAAAAGTCGCAAGTTTAAGCCCAGTGATCCGTGGCGTTCGGCGACGCGGTGATTCCTCTCCTGCTCCCTGTACTACAGCGGGTCACCTCCTCTGTCCCCTCCGCCTGTACCAGAACCCGCCCGCTCCTCATCAAACCTCCTCATTAGCGGCGGATCTCTGTGCTCCGTGCCATATGCTACGCTGAATATTCATGGATACCCCGCGCCGATACGATATCAGCTCGTGTTTTCCTTCGTCCTAATTATTCTGATGTGCTGACAAAGAGAAGAGAGGAGAGAGCAAAGTCGTATCCGCCGGGAGGAAACTTCAAGGACCTACACATGAGCGTTTTTACGTTTTTTTTTTCATTTTTTATGGTGCAGTGAGCGGGAAGGAGACAGCTCACCCAGGCACAAACACAACCCAAAACATGACTCTGGGAATATGGGCTTTTAATTGGACGGAAAATCATTCGAAAACATGGATTTAAACAGTGATGTCAGATGTATTGTTATAGGGAAGGTATAAAGTTAGCTCGCAGCAGTTTGCTTCAGTGCTTTTGGTTTGTTTAAAATGAATGTAACTTTTTGAAGAGGCGTCCTCCATCTGCTTGTCCCTGTGGAGATGTTATGGCTTTGATGGAAATGTTCAGCAGTGTGGCATTAAATGTATCTATTCCATTAAAGGGTCCATTTTCTGGTCTATTTTACAATGTAATTTCCCAATCAAAAACAACATACCTGCAGTTTTGTTTCAGTCAAAACACACGAATCCTGCATTCCTCTGCTCCACCTTGTGATGTCATGTGGTAAAACAGGAAGTGCTCCACTGTGTTTTTAAACTCCATATGCCTTCACTAGAATTATTTGGATAATTTCAGGCCTGGAATTGCCAATCTCTGCATAGTTAACTTGAAAACCACTGCTTCATGACATTAGAAGTGTTACTCAAACATGTTGGAATGAAACAAACAGAAGTCCAAGGTTGTTTTTGAAGAGAAAACAACATTCTAACATGGCAAAAAGATCAATTATGGATAATTTAGGATCTTTAAAGGTGTTTTATTTAGTGCTGTCAGGCAATTTTAAAAAATAATCTAATTACAGCTTTTGTAATTAATTAATCTAATTAATCACATTTTAATCGAGAGGGAGAGAGAGAGCGTGGTTTGTTGGTTTGGTGGTTTGTTGAAGTGCGCTCACGCTCGCTCTATCACCGGTAACAATGGAACTTGTCCGGACGTGTTTATCGTTCAAATGATCCGTCAGGCTGGAGCAGCTTCAGTGATCGGAAAATTATTTTTTACAAAAGCTCCAAATCATGGCGTTCTTGTTGAGCGTCCCGTCTTCGTTCTTTTTTATAAATAAACTCGCCGTTCTTCGGCCCTGGCAGCGATTTGCTCCTCTCCCCCTGAGTCGAGTCCATGTCAGTTTCCTCCAGGCTTATTTTTGTGTGTGATTAGCGACGCAGGTGGAAGTGACACCACGGCCAAGTCGCCTACAGGTCCTTCAATGGGACAAATTTAAAATGTTTGCAGTGTAATTAATTAATCAAATTAGCACGTTAAACTGACAGCTCTAGTTTTATTGTCAGAAAAAATACCCTTTTTACATGTAATACTTGCATTCTTGCTGTGAGCGGTCTCGCCTCTTCACAGAACTGACCTGTACCTTGGCCTGGTGCCACCTGCTTGTCTCCATGGAAATACATAAGATTGGCTCTAAAAAAATACATAAAATCCAGCGTAATGTGCATGTATGAAAAAGGAAAGTTGTTGCGCATAAAAATGAAGCTTTCTGTTTACAGTTGTTTAATAATTGTGATTTAAATGAAATATATTGATGAAATATTTTATAGTCACTCTCGGTGTAAAAGGAAAAGTAAAGTTTTTTACTATTTGAGCCTTATTTCGGTAATAAAACAAGTTGTTTTACTCACCCATATCACTTTGGTGTCATATGGAGCATTTCCGGAGATGTTTTAGATTAGCGTTAGGCTAATCTAAAACATCGTTAGCCTAGCGTGACTTATAACCATAGCTCGGGGCATTCCCCGAGCATGTAATATGCCCCGTGCGGGCTCCAAATAACACAAACTTTAGCACTTTTCAAATCATAGAAGCTCGATGTCTTAGTCTACGATTTCGTGTGGTCAAAAGTGGCCTGTAATCCGAGATTTAGCCATAGTTTCGAGTAGATGAGGACGCCAGTGCGCATGCGCGGAGTGTGCTCTCAGCTCCCGGGACCCAAACATGGAACGCATAGCTGTAAACTATGGATAAATCTCGGATTACAGGCCACTTTTGATTCAAACGAAATCGTAGACTAAAGACATCAAGCTTCTATGATTTGAAAAGTGCTAAAGTTTGTGTTATTTGGAGCCCGCACGGGGCATATTACATGCCCGGGGAATGCCCCGAGCTATGGCTATAAGTCGCGCTAGGCTAACGGCGTTAGCCTAACGCTAATCTAAAACATCTCCGGAAATGCTCCATATGACACCAAAGTGCTATGGGTGAGTAAAACAACTTGTTTTATTACCGAAATAAGGCTCAAATTGTAAAAAACGTTACTTTTCCTTTAATGTCTGGAAAAGGGAAGAGGGGCAGATAACATAAGATTATTCTTCTTTCTGCTCCCTTTAATTCAGTTTTTGTAATATTATCGCAGTGTTGATGCCTTTTTTTATACTTTATGAATGAAATAAACAAACAAAAATAAAAAATAAAGAAATAAGAGTAACAAAACTCAAGTAAGAGTACTGTTACGCTGTAAAATCAAGTATGGCATCTGTAGTAGAAGTAGTTTATGGATTAGAAACATGACTTTACTGAAAGCAAACAGAAGATTGACCAATACTGTTACAACATACTGAAAGATGAATATATTTCCTCGCTGGCGTCTGTCTCTAATCAGTCCAAAATAACAGTCATCGGTCCAGTGGTTGGTTTTGTACGCGCAGAACGAGCGTTGAAAGCCTCAGTTTCAGTGTGAACTCTTCTGTTGAATCAATTCCAAGTCTCCAAGGCCACTGTCTATAACTGTCTATAGCTTCTCCACAACACACAGGTTTATATGGTTAGTGTGAGACAGGAAGAGACTGTGAAACAGATGTGGAGGACTGTATAGAAGAGTACGGGGCTCTTTATTCAAATAGAAATGCACTTTACAACTGTCAGTTCAAAAGTCCAAACATAGTTGTCAATAGCACATGGCAACGATTCTACTCGTGCGAAATCTTTCAGGAAGTCAAATTTCTCCCGTGTGTCACTGTGTGTCATTGTGTGAGACCAATAAAGGCTTAATCTTACTTTAATCTCAATCTTTAAATGTGTGTCATGTAACTTTTCTGATGAAAGGACCGAGGTTATTATAGTTAACGAAAACGAACGAAAAAACTGAAATTGAAAAAAAGCTACGCAATGCGAAATGCGTTTTTTTATTTGTCTGGAGGCACGTGCGAGTGTTTCTAGGCTCGGAAGTCCTTTACCCGACCCTCTGGACCTCTGAAACAGCAGTGGTTTAATTTTATTTTCTGTGAAAATGTGTTTTTTTCATTGAAATGCCTCTCTTTTCTTCCTCCGCGCTTAAAACGCGGAAGTGGGAGACAGCGCACAGTAACAAGGAACCAGCGGAGCATTTGCCCCCCCCGCTCCTCTAACCCTATCTGTGTCCTTCTCATTTGCATTCAAGCAACAAGGCCCAGAATGAGGTGTTCAGAGAGTTATTTTCTGACTCTTGACTGTGTACATGTGTCTTTCTCATGCACTGAGTGTTGATTTTGAAGAAGGATTCATTTACAGTATTAGGGAACCATTAAGGCACCATATAAAAGCATCAAGAAGCACCATGTCATTGGACCTTTAACTGAAATAAGTAAAAACAACAATTAAATGGAAAAAACGATAACCGAAACTGTACTGTGTGTTTACAAAACTGACAAAAACTAACTGAAATTATAGATAAACTAAAGCAGGACTAAACTAGGACTAAACAAGGACTAAACCAGGACTAAAGCAGGACTAAACTAGGACTAAACCAGGACTAAACTAGGACTAAACAAGGACTAAAGCAGGACTAAACTAGGATGAAACAAGGACTAAAGCAGGACTAAAGTAGGACTAAACAAGGACTAAACTAGGACTAAACCAGGACTAAACTAGGACTAAACAAGGACTAAAGCAGGACTAAACAAGAACTAAAGTAGGACTAAACAAGGACTAAAGTAGGACTAAACAAGGACTAAAGCAGGACTAAACGAGGACTAAAGCAGGACTAAACAAGAACTAAAGTAGGACTAAACAAGGACTAAAGTAGGACTAAACAAGGACTAAAGCAGGACTAAACGAGGACTAAAGCAGGACTAAACAAGAACTAAAGTAGGACTAAACTAGGACTAAACAAAGACTAAACAAGGACTAAAGCAGGACTAAAGCAGGACTAAACAAGGACTAAACCAGGACTAAAGCAGGACTAAACAAGGACTAAACTAGCAGGACTAAACTAGCAGGACTAAACTAGGACTAAACAAGGACTAAACCAGGACGAAAGCAGGACTAAACTAGGCCTAAACAAGGACTAAAGCAGGACTAAACTAGGCCTAAACAAGGACTAAAGCAGGACTAAACTAGGCCTAAACAAGGACTAAAGCAGGACTAAACTAGCAGGACTAAACTAGGACTAAACAAGGACTAAACTAAGGCCTAAACTAAGACAATTAAAAGAAAAAAACAATAAACTGTATTGTGTGTTTACAAAACTAACTGAAATTATCGATAAATCGCTCTTTGTTTTCGCCTTTTTTGGAGTTGGTAAATGTGGAAGTTTTGGTGTGTATTTTTATTTGTTTTTGCACTTTAGGCTGCAGCTTGTGGACGGCTTTGGTTGTTGTCGGGGTAAACCTGAATAAATGTTTTAAAACTGTATTTGTTTGTTCTAAGTTTGAGGACACAATACTTTCTTTTTGAATCCTGCACTTGACAAATAACCCAAAGTATTGTTTAACTAAAACTAAACAATACAGTAATGAAAAATCCCAAACTATTATAGCCTTGGAAAGGACTATCGCCTACTTGGAGATGTTATTGCTTTACATTAAACTTGCTTTGTATTAAACTTGTCTATCTCCATGGAGACAAACAGAAGACTGGGCCAAGATACAGGTCATATCTGTGAAGAGGAGGGTCGACTCAGTAAGAAAGCATGCAGTGGTATTTTTAAGCAAAGAAAATGAAATATGGTGGGGTGTTTTTTGTGTTTCTTTGATCTGATTTTACATATTTATTTTTCCTTAAAGGTTTGCATATTGCCTTAGGACTACTACACCTGTACAGATTAGGAATATTCATCTTGCCTTCTTAGTAAAATTTGCAGTTTTTCATATGTCAGACAATGTAGGGGCTTAAGGGTTGTCAAAAGTATCGAAAACCAGATAATAATCGGTACTAAAACTAGTATCGAAACTAGATACTTATTTGAGCAGGTATCGATACTAAAAAGTCATGTTCACAGGACAGAAATGAACCTTTCCTGAATAGTTTAGAATGATCTTGAGCTCAGAACAAATATAAGAGCACATAGACAAGTATACACCCTTGGACCTGGTTTAGACCTGGTTTAGACCTGGTTTAGACCTGGTTTAGACCTGGTTTAGACCTGGTTTAGACCTTGTTTAGACCTGGTTTAGACTTTGTTTAGACTTTGTTTAGACCTGGTTTAGACCTGGTTTAGACCTGGTTTAGACCTGGTTTAGACCTGGTTTAGACCTTGTTTAGACCTGGTTTAGACCTGGTTTAGACCTTGTTTAGACCTTGTTTAGACCTGGTTTAGACCTGGTTTAGACCTGGTTTAGACCTTGTTTAGACCTGGTTTAGACCTGGTTTAGACCTGGTTTAGACCTTGTTTAGACCTTGTTTAGACCTGGTTTAGACCTGGTTTAGACCTGGTTTAGACCTTGTTTAGACCTGGTTTAGACCTGGTTTAGACCTTATTTAGACCTTATTTAGACCTGGTTTAGACCTGGTTTAGACCTGGTTTAGACCTGGTTTCGACCTTATTTAGACCTTATTTAGACCTGGTTTAGACCTTATTTAGACCTGGTTTAGACCTGGTTTAGACCTGGTTTAGACCTTATTTAGACCTTATTTAGACCTGGTTTAGACCTGGTTTAGACCTGGTTTAGACCTGGACCACTGAGGGATTACACAGATATAAGACCATGTGGGAATACAAAAGAAAGTACTACGATTTAATGCTGAAAATCACATTCTATTGTCTCAAAAATGAATATTTGTTATTATCATTGTGGTATCGACATTGGTATTGCGTATCGAGCCAATTCCTTAGTATCGAAATTGAAATTTGAACGTCGTGACAACACATCGCCCTAAAAAACTAATGAAATAAACAGACCTTGCTAACTATTGCAAAGCAGATCTTGTTTTTTCTCCTTTCCTTAGTGATGACGGTGCAGGTGCACACTACGACACGACCACGGTACAGTACAGAGACAGACTCAAGCCCGGACCTGAGCTGTTTGTGTCCCCGTCTCCATGGAAACACGGTGTTTGAATGAGGATTCATCTGAGCCTTTCTAAGTGGCATCAGAGCTCTGCACACACACCACATTCTGACACTGACAATGAAGATGGAAAAACATACACATACTAAACGTTTATGTGGGACAAAACTGCACTGAGAATTGTGTTTTAAGAGTGTCTTTTATTTTACATGAAACGTAGTCACACAACGTTATCACCCAGGACCAGGGGTGATGCACTTGTCACACTTGGTGAATGTGATATGGGGTATTAAATGTAGACACATAACATATTTAGGGCCTGTTTACACGAGAACGGGTAAAAACGACAAAAATTTTTATCGGAAGTGCCTTTCGTTTACACGGTGACGGCATTTTTGGGGCCTAAAAACGCAAAAATCTGAAACCACCTTCCAGAGTGGACAGGTTAAATACGCTCCGCTGTAGCGTTTCCGTGTAAACTGCCCAAGACGCAAAACTGGTCAGATCTGCTCACGTCGCGTACGCGTTTACGTCACATACTAGATGCGGCAATACAAGAGTAATTTCAACAATTGTATAAATCCACACACGTCTACGGTCTTTTCTCTTCTTCGCGTACAAGTCTTTCTCACACTCTCACAGCCACACAGACGGCCAAGACAAGCGACTTCCGCATGAGGCACTTCAAATGTAAAACCCGATGTGATTTTATATTTTCTAATTCACTGTAATCCTCCTGTAATGTAACTATTTTCAGTACAATATTCAAAAACATGTAAACAAAAATACAAGTCACTGAAATGTTTGGAGCGGAACTTAACAACTCATTTAAAACGCAACTAGAACATTTTATTTTGAAGTTTTACCTTTCTCTTTTCCGGTACAGTCGTGGTTAGAAATGTAACTTGACGCTGTTGTGATGTTTTGTTTCAGTCCAGTTATTTACAGCGCCTCCCTTCGCTGGCTTTTGCGTCCACTTTTGCGTCTTCGTATAAACAAACATTTCCTGTTGAGAACGCTCGTCTAAACGCGGATAAAAAAAATTGAAGACGAGACGCCACTTTTGCGTCTTCTGTTTTGATCGTCACCGTATAAACGTAGCCTTAGATATTACTTGAAATTGTATATTATGTTGTATTAAAATATTGAATCAGTTGGACAGAATTTGATTCAGATTGAAATGACAAGACTACACAACCATGCATGGACGACATGTTTTAAGACGGTAGAAAACTCCAAAAAGTGCATTTCGCATAATACCACCGAATCACAATTTCTTGTAGCCAGATTAAAATTTAAATTTTCAAGGAAACTTAGTATCTTCATATTGCCTTGAAGAGGTATCTTAGCATAAGTTATCTGTTTCTTCTGAAAGTTCACACTTCATTACAAATGGTTAAATCCACCCGTCAATCACTCAGAGTGTGGGCGGGTCTTTGACTTTATAGCTACACGATAAATAATAGAATAGAATAGAATAGAATGCCTTTTATTGTCACTATTTATATGTACAATTGACATTATACATACAACGAGAGTGAAAGCGTCTCACTTCAGCGCAGAAAAATTTAAGTAGACATTTAAGATATTTACAACACAGCTGGATATTTACAACCCAGTATAAAAAATAGTGCAAAAATTAGTGCAAAAAAGTCCTGTACTACACACTAGTTCCAGGTTATTGCAAGTCTTGCTCAGATACTGGATTAGGGGTGACACATACACCATATACACACATTAGAGAGTCTTTACATTGCAAAGAGAGAATGTGGTGATTTTTAAAAAAAATTAAATTAGCACATTATTATAGGAATTAAATCACAATTCATGTTTATATACAGTAATCCCTCGCTCTATTGCGGTTCACTGTTCGCGCCCTCGCTGTTTCGCAGATTTTTTTTTTTTTCGATGTTTTTTGTAGTGTAACGTGATAAAAGGAGAAATTCAATTTGTCAACTGGACAAAGTTTATTTGGTCGAAAACGTTTCGAAAACGTTTCGAAAACGTTTCGCAGCTTCGTCAGTTCTGGTTCGAGTGCTGGTTAGACACTGCTTAAATCTAGCTGCAGGGAGGAGCTAACTATACTGCAATTATTCTGAAACTATCTCACCTATCTGTTTTTGAGGTTCTGTCTTTTGTTTTTCCAGTTTCTCTGGCGTCTAGTTTAGCATACCTATTCAAACCCCTAACAACTGTTTTCACACCTCTGGCCCTGACCTGTCTGCCCTATTGTTTCTTTTGTCTGTTTTGACTTTGGTTTGAGAATGGAATTATAAATGGGAGACAAGTTATGTCTGACTACCCCATTTCTGTTTAATGAAGGATTCTCTCTCTCTTTTTTTTTTTAATAGTGTAACATTTTTTTTATACTGTAACATTGTGTTCTGCGTCCTGATTGGCTAAGAGACTAGACCAGGACTAAACGTGGACTAAACCAGGTCTAGACCAGAACTAAACCAGGTCTAAACCTGGACTGGCCCTGGACTAAACCGGGACTAGACCAGGTCTAAACCAGGATTAAATCACTCCGTGCGGCTCTTGCGTTCGTTTGTGCGTGTTCGGTTTGTGGCTCGGGCGCCGCGGTTCGATCTCGTGCTCGCAGCCCCGGTGTACGCGCGGCCTCGCGTCGGTCACGCTGCTCTGTCACGGATTTGTCCACGAGGAGGGGTGCACATATCGCGCACTTCTCCAAGGGGTTGGTGCGCGTCGTGTCCCGGGCTGTGGCAGTGCTCCTTGCGTGTCCGGGGGGACTTCCGGGGCCATGTCTCCCCCCACGCGTCACTATTAATAGATTTTGTTGAAAATCTATGAAAGTTTGAGTGTTTAAACTAGAGACAAATGTGAGAAAAGGTTAATTCCAGTCTGAGAAAAGTGTATAATGTGTGTGGTGAGGTGTTTACAGCCTTAAAACATGTAGAATAATTGTCAAATATAAAGTTGTCCTACTTCGTGGATTTCTCTTATTGCGGGTTATTTCTGGAACCTAACCCCCGCGATAAACGAGGAATTACTGTATCGCCGAGAACTAAACCAAATTAAAAGAACCTCTAGACCAAGGGTCTCCAGCCTGTAGCTCGGGAGCTAAAATTAGCTGTCCACCTCCTTCCAAGTCGCTCGCCAAGGGAGTTTGGAGACCCCCGCTCTAGACTGACCACTGTAGACCAGAAACGAGATCACAAAAACCAGAACAGAACCAGGTCCAAACCTCCTCCGTTGAACTGACCACTGCAGAACTCTCCACAAAACATCTGGCTCCAGCTCTTGTCAAACTCCATCAATTTTCCCCCTCATTTTTCATCGGCACAATGAACGAAGCGTATGGTCACAACTGTTTGACCGCCAAAATATTCAGGAAATTCATGAGTTTAATGAAATTCTAGTAAAATTTTCTTTGGCGATGCTGATGGCGATGGTATTGTAGAAAGTGATTGTTTGGACTGGTATGTGGACAGTGGCTGAGGCCAGTCTGTGTCTGCTCCTGTGCTGTGAGGAGACAGTGGTTTGGAAGACCTTATCCTCCTTTTAACAGCACTGCAGAGCTCCTGACCAATCCTTGTGTCTACAAAAGTCCACTGAGGGGTTCATTGAGACGATAGCACGTGGACTGGGTTAGATCTCCTTACAATGAACAAATCTTTTATTTAAAGAGCCCATATTGCACTAATTTCTGATCTACTCTATGTTATAATGTTTCCTCATCAAAACCATACGTGGGGTTGTGTTTAGTTTCACTTACACATGTTCTAACACACAGATCCAAGGCTCTCGTCCAGGCCAAGTAAGAGTTGTGGAGATTCAAAAGTTCAAAACTCCTTGCACAGCTTCCAGGTGCTGGTAACAGCAGGAACATTGAATAATTCCAGAAAAAAAGAGAAGTATATCACACACTCGCTTCACTTTCTTGTTATTCCTTTACTGGGCTAAGAGCGAACAACGTGTTTCGCTTCTACAGCGTCATCAATTTTGCCCGAGTAGTGCCAGGTGTGACTATATACCATCTGGTCACATGTTCTTTCTCTTAAAGTCATATTTTTTTAATGCAATATATATGACATATATACAGTAGTAGAAAAACAGACATATAATATATATAGAAAAACTTTTTTTTTTTTTTAATATCACAGATAAACATTACAGACGCAGACCAGCCCAGAGTATTCAGAATTGGACAATCGCACAACCACAACATGTATTTATAAAAACACTACACACCACACAAGCAGGCAGCTGTAGCTCAGTTGGTAGAGCATTTGTCTAGTGATCCAGGGGTTGGCGGTTTGAATCCCGCTCTTGACGGGTTGCCCACGTGTGATCCCAGCTCCCACAGATGAGCGATACCGTTGTGTCCTTAACCCCACCTTGCCCCCAGTGTCTGTGGACACTGGTAGCCCCCATGGCAGAAGATACATCAAGGCAGGATACATCCTGTGTACCCACCACCTGTGGGAGGATTCATGGGGGCTGGTGCATTGTGTTCTGGGCAGCAGATCTGTTTGGACTGCTGCCCCCGTGACCCAGAAAATGGAAAAAGCGGAAGAAAATGAATGAACAAGCAATATTTACAAGTAATTATTCACAAAAAGCAGCTCAAATCCTGTCCTTCGTTTAGTCCACCAGGTTCAATAGTTGACAGTTCATTAATCCAGTCAGGATTAGGTGGCACTTTCTCAATGCCAACAAACCTCAGGGAGGCAGCAGAACCATGGTTTCTTTCTCTATAATGACTCGTTATAGCAAAATCAAAATAGTTGTTTCTAATAGCTGCCTCGTGTTCACCAATTCTTAACTTTAGATTACGTTTAGTCTGACCCACATAAGAGTTGTGGAGATTCGAGCCCGCTTAGAGTAAAGGCACACGCTTTTCAGTGCAATAAACACAACCAAACTAAAGGAAAAAAAAGCTCCTCATTGTGACATATCTAGTCCAGGAGTCCACCTTGAGACCCTCTCGCTGTCAGGCAGGATCGCTAACAACTGCTACACTCCTAATCTGGATACATGGAGGTGAGAAGTTATTTATTATTTTGTTTCACATATTAAAACTGACCTCTACCTCTCTGCTCGCTCGTACGGCAGGATGCAATGTGTACCTGGATGCAATGATTATCTCACATATTAATTATATATATATATCTTGTTGGTCTCAAGCAGGTGAGACAACAACAAAACCCTTAAAGCCCCAGTGTGTAGGATTCGTGGCGCATAGGTGGATAGTCGCTATTGCACTTCCTGTTTTAGCTACGGCAGACCTTGAGGGTCACCCGGGCGCGCCGTAGCGCGGACAGCTCGCGTACCGGCGCAAGAACCGCGCGCCACTACTGTATACATAAAACGCGGTCCCGTTCACTTTTTTTTGTTTTTTTCGCACGAAAACACACATTCCCGATCATGTATCATGACAATCTACACATCAAATGAAACCTTACAGTCTCCTCTTTTTGACTATGCAATTCATTTCCCGGCACAACAATCACTCCCCGAGCACATGGGGCTTTTATACGGAAAAGCACAAAACGGAAAAGCACAAAGCTTAGCTTTGAAGGCTCTGCCCAGGTCAAACTCAGCATTTCACCATAAGCTTGGTCTGAAATCTGTCCGTAAGGATCCAGCGAATAAAATCCAGTAAAACAATTTAGTCCAAAACACGTATTAGAGCCATTACGACGTGTGATCCGGCAACATGCTTGTCGCTGTTTACCCAAAACCACGAGCCTTGCTGAAGGCGAAGGATGAGCCCAAATGTCCTTCTGCGGCTCTCGTATTCAAAATGGCTGCTTCTGCATGGGGAAGATCCCCCTTTTATGTGACTATATCTAAGTCCAAAAGAATACTTTGATTTCATGATGGAAGTGAAAAGGCTTGGAAAACAATGTATTTTTGAATGGATATCTTCAATTTCAGTAATTAACGGGTAAAAATCTTACACACTGTCCCTTTAAAGTCCTGATATAATCAAGCTGTTAAGATACTGGACAAAAAGCCACTGCGATATCATCTTTGTCCAATATTTGCACAACATAACATGCTAAACTTTGACAATTTAATGACCTATTCAAATGTGCGATTAGTCTTTAAAATTTTAAATAACACAGCACCTCCTCCAATGAAAAAAGCCAGCCAGGACCTCCAGGTGACTGCAGACGACCTAAACGGAGCTCGGCCTTCGCTCAGACAGATTTTTCTTTCTAAACCGTCAAAGAATGGAATGAACTGCCACAAAGTCTGAAACGTTCTTCTGACATGAAAAACTTTTCATTTAATGTTAAGAAATTATTATTAGAGAATCAGCAGTGTCAACATTAATTACAATTTTTTACAATCTGAGCCTTATTTCGGTAATAAAACAAGTTGTTTTATTCACCCATAGCACTTTGGTGTCATATGGAGCACTTCCAGAGATGTTTTAGATTTGCGTTAGCCTAGCGCGACTTCTAGCCATAGCTCGGGGCATATAATATATTCCCCGAGCATGTAATATGCCCCGTGCGGTCTCCAAATACAGTGGTACCTCACCTTACGAAATGAATTCGTTCCAGAAGTGGTTTCATAACGTGAATTTTTCGTAAGTTGAGTAGCTATTTCAATGGAAAAGGCCTGATCCGTTCCAAGGTTGTTTTTTTTATAGTGTAACATTTTTACAGTAACATTGGTTCTGCGTCCTGATTGGCTAAGAGACTAGACCAGGACTAAACGTGGACTAAACCAGGTCTAGACCAGAACTAAACCAGGTTTAAACCTGGACTGGACCTGGACTAAACCAGGACTGGACCAGGTCTAGACCTGGACTAAACCAGGATTAAACTACCACGTGCCACTCTTTGCTGGTTTCGTGCGGCTGGTTTGTGGCTCAGGCTCCAGAGGACGCGGTCCGGGCGCCGCGGTTCTATCTCGTGCTCGCAGCCCCGGTGCCGGTCGTGCAGACCAGGACTAGGGGTGCTCCTAGCATGGTGCGTGCTCCTCGCGCGGTGCCGTGCTCCTCGCCCGGTGCGTTCATGTCTCCGCGCTGCTTCCGGAGTCGTGTCTCCCCCCACGCTTCACTATTTAATACATTTTGTTGAAAATCTTGCGTGTTCGGCACTAGAGCTAAGAGGCCGAGAAAGGTGCTTTTTGAGCGGGGATAACAGCGGGGCGTGCATCTGAGCGCGCATTGAGGGGCGTTCTTTGATGGGGGCCACCTGGGCAATTGCCCCTAGCGCCATCGCGCGGGGGGGGGGGGGGGGGCACCGCGGTGGCGCGAAGAAAAAAAAAAACGGCGCGGGCGCGCGGAGGCGCGGGCGCAAGGATCCGCGCGGATCCTTGTGCGGGGGGTGGGGGGCTGGTGCTGGCTCGTGAAGACAGAAGACAGTGAAGACAGTTACGTGAAGACAGAGTAGCGCGAAATGGTTCATGTATGACAGTCTGACTCTGACCTCTCACGCTAGGCAACGCTGCGAGCACAGTACAGAGTTTGTTTTAGGGGGAGGGCCAGGGGGGTAATCAGTCGGATTTCGGTCAGTGTCTTGAGGAGGTCACGGTGTACAGTATGACAAAACAGCCCCGGTGATGGACCAAAAAAGATTGAAGCCATCAGGTGCCCAATTTCGAAAGAAACGGAAAGAAGAGGAGGAGAAGCGAGCAAAAGAAAAAGGTATGCTATCGACTAGTCTTCAAGTTTACTTAAAGGAAAAGTAACGTTTTTTTACAATCTGAGCCTTCTTTCGGCAATAAAACAAGTAGTTTTACTCACCCATAGCAGTTTGGTGTCAATTAGAGTGGCATCGCAGAAGTTATGTTGGAGCCATTCTGTTCTACTAAGGATCCCGTATCCGTTAGCATGAGTGCTCAGGGCACTGCTTTGCGCTCTCCAAATAACACAAACTTTAGCACTTTTCAAATCACAGAAGATCGCTGTGTCAGGGTAGACTTTTAGTAGATTCCAAAACGGCCTGAAACCTGATATCGCAACAGAAAAGTAAAGTTCAGAGCGGTGTTAGCTTCTTTCGGTCTAGCGGTGTTTACAAAACAGCTGAGTTCACGCATGCGCACTGTCCTCTCTGATGACGTCATCAAATGAAACTATAGCTGGATATCGGGTTTCAGGCCGTTTTGGAATCCACTAAAAGTCTACCCTGACACAGCGATCTTCTGTGATTTGAAAAGTGCTAAAGTTTGTGTTATTTGGAGAGCGCAAAGTAATGCCCCGAGCATATGATACGAGCACCATGTTAACGGATACGGGATCATTAGTAGAACAGAACGACTCCAAAATAACTTCTGCTATATGCATGGTCGTTTAAACATTTATCGTGTCCTATGGCGCTTAGCTACAGGGAAGAGTTGTTGGCGAATGTCGAATGTTGTTTTTTGCTGGAGTGCACTTTTGCTTTCTTAAATAGCTGTTGGCCTACATGGCTATAATGTGAAATAATTGCGCCTTTGGTCTTTTTTTATGTTTTTATGTTATGTAGTTGTTGTGAATTGAGTTTGTATGGACAACGGTCTTGTCTTGGGGTCTTGGGGGGGGGGGGAGGGGGCTTTCGCCCAGGGCGCAAATCACTCTAGGAACGCCACTGCGCGCATTATTCAAATTTTTGAGATTTCGCGTTTCGTAACTTTAATTTTCTTTCGTATCTAGAGACCAAAATTTAACATGAAGGCATTTCGTAACTTGGATTTTTCGTATGTAGGGTCTTTCGTAAGGTGAGGTACCACTGTAACTGTAAGTTTGTGTTATTTGGAGACCGCAAACATGTGCCCCGAGAACTCACATTGTGGAGATCGCAAATCTAAAACATCTCTGGAAGTGCTCCATATGACACCAAAGTGCTATGGGTGAGTAAAACAACTTGTTTTATTACCGAAATAAGGCTCAGATTGTAAAAAACTTTACTTTTCCTTTAATTCTCCTTTAATGAGCTTTTATTGTAAAATTTTATTGTGTAATAATTGGTCATTTGTAGCGTGTGAGTGTGTATTGATTGATAATTGATTATACTGCTTACATTTTATATTGTACTTCTCATCTGCTCAGGGACTACAGATGGAAACTAGCTTCAGCTTCAATCTGGTGTAAAGCATCTTTAATGATTTTTGCGCATTGTCCCTGTCAAATAAACTAATAAAAGAAAGGAAGAAAGAAAGGAAGAAAGGAAGGAAGGAAGGAAGGAGTTGGCTTGGGTTTGAATATGGTACTTCCAGGCCTGGACTGGTAATTGGACATACCGGGCATTTTCCCGGTGGGCCGACAGTCCTAGGCGCCGATGCCCTTCTTTTTTTTTCTTTTTTTCTTTTTTTTTTACTTAGAGACCGGCTCACAAATTAGGACTGAACCAGGACTAAACCAGGACTAAACCAGGACTAAATCAGGATTGAACCAGGACTAAACCAGGACTAATCAGGTCTAAATCAGGACTAAACGATGTCTGAACCAGGACTGAACCAGGACTAAATCAGGATTGAACGAGAACTAAACCAGGACTAATCAGATCTAAATCAGGACTAAATCAGGTCTGAACCAGGACTAAACCAGGACTAATTATGAAGGGCCGGTCTAAGACAAAAATGCCAGGGCCATTTTTTTGTCCCAGTCCAGACCTGGGTACTTCCTTGTTGACAGACTACAGTGAGAGTGGGGCCTCTGGTGTAAGATCTGACCCTGTTCTTTTCTCTTTGTTTCACTAATGCAGCTCCACAAAGGTTTGCTGACCCTAAACTAAACGTAACACTTAACACTCACTTAAGCAAAGAATGCGGCCGACGTGGAGGAGAGAGGGCTGAATCTGGACTAGAGGACATGACCGAAAGAAATGCATTCATCCAAATAATTAGACAGAATTATATAAATTTGCAACGTATATTTTTCCTTTCTTTATTAGACAAAAAAAAAAAAAAATCAATCAAAAAGCACACCAACTGATGTCAAACTTCTATCTTAAAAAGGTACACTGTGTAACTTTTCTGCTGGACGGACCTGCCCCCTGCTTGTCCCCACGGAGCTGTTATCTCTTTGCCTGGAATGTCCCGCGGTATAGCTTTAAACTTCATCTTGCATTTATTCCAGTTCAGCATGTAAGTTACATGCTTTTATAATTTCAAAAATATATGGTTCTAGGTCCAGCTCTACTGTGAGTTGTATGGCAACATCCAGAGAGGAAAGGGTTACATGATGTAACGCTATGGTCTTTCTCGCGAGTGTTATAATTAATGTATTTTGTTCAGCCAACGTCTTGATCGATAATTAATTGTAAGTCAATTAATTGTTGACATCCCTAATGCGTGCGCATTGAATTGCCGCTCATAATTAATTGTGGTAATTTTTATAACACGTTAATTTGCAGTGTAATTAATTAATCTAATTAACGTGTTAAACCTAATTTGCGTATCTTGTGTATTGCTCATTAACCATGTACTCTCACATATTAAAAAGCTGCATTGTGTAACTTTTCTAGTGGAGGGTTCGTCAAATGCTTTTCTCCATGGAGATGTCATTGCTGGAATGTTTCACAGTGTGGCATTAAACCTTTCTATCTTCACGGAGACCAAACCAGATCAAGTTACAGCTCAGATTTATGGAGATTTTTAAGTATTTTGAAGCCATTTTGAAAGAATGTAATGTTATACTGTGGAATATTCTGCTTTCAACCACAGTATGAGCAAAGAAAAATGATCTGACGAAGGCTTTTTGCCAAAACGTTATTTAGAATAAAAAAAAAATGCTTTTGGACATCGGCCATCTGAGTGCGCTGTGCATTTTTTCACTTTAAAATTGCTGTTCCTCGCATTGCACCTCTACTAGAACTTTGTTTTCTGTTTCATTTGATGTCCATAGAAACAAGCAGACCAGCAAAAAAGTTACATAGTCCACCTTTAAGCTACATTTACTTAGAAATGATCCATCATTTCTTGTTTTGCAACACTTTTACCTAGAACTCCGAACATTGTCTATTCACCACAACCAGAAAGCCCCTCTTTACAAGACCACAGCTAAAGTACAGTGACTAAAAGTGTTTATTATTATTAAAAATGGGGAAGAAAATGGGAGGGAAAAAAAAGAGAAAGGGAAATTAAATTATAAATTGGCCAAAATATAAATATAAGGGGGGTTAGCAGTACAGTTATGTGGGTTTTGTTTGTCATAGGTATTTTCTGTTTTTTTGTTTGTTTTATGTTTATTAATGTAAACATGTATAACGTATTTTGTTTATAATGTAAAACAACACACGACAATTCTCCATAAATACACAAAAACTTGATACAAAACTGTGCACAAGGACTTCCCAAACCTGATGCGATGTGCAGGAGTTTCATTAGCGGGGCTGATTGTGTTGTGATGGTGCTCTGAAGGGGGAGTGAGTTAGCACGGAGAGCAAAGGGAGGGAAGATTCAGAGAGTCAAAATGTCTAAATTACACAACAGTAAATTAATTTTTTAGGTGGTTTATTGTGCTCTCCCACAGTGCAAAAGAAGGTGTCAAATGTGCGATTTACAGTGGTACAGTGAAAAGACTGCAGACTTCCCCTTTAAGTCTTTGGCTCACTATCTTTCTCTCCGTGCACGTTACCTCCACTGTAACCAAGACAAGACTGCTGGCAGACCTGCAGAGTGCACCTACGAGGGTCATTCAAAAAGTTCTAAGACAAATTTAAAAACAACTTTATTTTTGAAAGTAACAAAATTATTTTTCTACATAACATCCACAAGTCAACACACTTCTACAAGCGATGTTTCCACCGAAAAATTCCTTCTCATTAGAATTCTGGAGCTTGTCTAATCAACCAGGTCACAACCTCCCTCTTCGCTTCAAGTATGGACTGAAATCTTGTTACTTTTAAATGCTCCTTCAGCTCCTTCAGCTTCCATAAACATTGTGCAAAGCTTCAATAATTTCTTTAGGTTTCCACTGAAGTTTTGTTAGAAATTTAATCTTTGTTCGGACTTCAGATTGGCTCATTTTGGAGGGTCAAAAAAGTGGGTTGTGCAATATGTAACGTAACTCTTTGAATAACAAAGCTAGAATGCCGAAACTTGTCAAATGTGTTTATAAGTCATCAGCGGTACGATTCAAGGTCATTTTGTTGAACTAGTTTGACTCATTTTGAATTTATGGCATTTGTCTTAGAACTTTTTGAATGGCCCTCGTATATACCCCCATTCGCCCTCGCACATTACATAACATTCATTCGAAAGCTCATTTACACCATTCCACTATTAAATGGCAAATATTTCTGGTGCCAAAAGGTGACCACGTACAGTAGCTGCAACGTCAATAAATAATATACAAAGCTTAAAATATACAGAGAACACAAATAATTGCCCGTGAAAATTACTCATGGCTCACATGACCCCCGGAACCCGCGAAACTGGAGGATTTAAACTCCCGGTGCGGGTTTGCCAGATATCACCACGCGGCAGCGCGCGGGTAAGTAAATGATCGGGTTTACCGCGATTTGGATTAAAGCCCCAGTGTGTAGGATTCGTGGCGCATAGGTGGATGGTGCTATTGAACTTTCTGTTTTAGCTACGGCAGACCTCGAGGGCGCGCGGCTTGTGCGCGCCGCGCCATCCCGGTTATTTTTATTATTTTTTTTCTCATGAAAACACATTCCCGATCATGTACCATGACACTCTACACATCAAATGAAACCTTACAGTCTCCTCTTTTTGACTATGCAATTCATTTCCCTGCACAACAAACACTCCCCGAGCACATGGGGCTTTTATATGGAAAAGCACAAAACGAGGTTAGCTTACCTTAGAATGCTTTGCACAGGTCAAACTCTGTATTTCACCATAAACTTGCTCTCAATTTGTCCGTAAGGATCCAGCAAATAAAACCCAGTAAAACAATTTAGTCCAAAACACGTGTTAGATCCATTATGAGTCTGATCCGGCAGCATGCTTGCCGAAGGCGAAGGCGGAGCCCAAATGTCCTTCTGCGGCTCTCGTATTCAAAATGGCTGCCTCTGCATGGGGAAGATCCCCCTTTTATGTGACTATATCTAAGTCCAAAAGAATACTTTGATTTCATGATGGAAGAGAAAAGGCTTGGAAAACAATGTATTTTTGAATGGGTATCTTCAATTTCAGTAATTAAAGGTCCCATGACATGGTACTTCTTGATGCTTTTATATGGCTCCTTAATGGTTCCCTAATACTGTAAATGAATCCTTCTTCAAAATCAACACTCACTGCATGAGATATGACTCTGACAGTCTTCATGAGGCTAGATATGTGTCTAAAATGCTTTATTCTGAGTGTTGCTGCTTCAATGCAAATGAGAAGGACAGAGAGATTGGCTAAGGAGCGGGGGGGGGGTTTCCCCCGCTGGAAGCGCAGCTCTGCACCGCTGTCTGCTCGCTTCCGTGTTTAACACAGGAAGACAGATGGGAGACATGGGGAGAAAAAAGCATATTTACACAGAAAATAAAATTAAACCACTGGTATTTCAGAGGTCCAGAGGGTCGGGTAAGGGACTTGCGAGCCTAGAAACACTCGGACGTGCCTCCAGGCAAATAAAAAAACGCATTTCGCATTGTAGCGCATTCACAGTCCAAACTCTATGGGCGGGATATACAGGGACGCTGAGCGGAGACAGAGGGAGGGGCTGAAGCTGCATTTGCCGATCTGACGTCAAAAAGGTGCCTTGTCCGAACTCGCCCGTTTCAACACTGGTTTTGTGTAACGCAGAAAAGGATCGCAAATGCTCAGTTTAGACATTTCGCAACTTTTAGCCATGGGGGGGGGCCTAAACAGGGTAGGGGAGCTCACATTAACGTTCAAAAACCTCAGAAAGTGAAAATTTCATGCCATGGGACCTTTAACGGGTAAAAATCTTACACACTGTCTCTTTAACATTAAGCCTTTATTGGTCTCACACACAATGACAACAAAACATCCATCAGCGTACATTGCGTTCACGTATTGTCTCTCTCGATTCGTATCCCTGCGCGCATATTAGCTGTATTAGGTTTTTCACTTGTAAACTTCCCCTTACGGCGGACCGCATCTGCCGTACACTTCCTCTAAAGGTTAACAGGCTAATACAGCGTGAATCGACAGAAACAATACGCGATCGCTCAGTACGCTGCTGGATGTTTCGTGGACAACTGTTTGGGACGCAAATATATCACTTTTCGGACAAATGTTTTGTTTTTAGAAGAAAAACAAGCTTTATTTCGTGTTCCAGGGAAGTTACCGGACCTACTTACGTGGGCTCCAGAAAGCGAGCCGAACCGGGATCAGCTGAGACTGTCAGAGGTAAGCCGCTGTCAACACACGTAACTTTTAGAAGGAAAACCATACAGATTAACTTTTTTTTTTAAACGCACTATCCCTTTAAACTACCGGCATGGACGTGTCCGGGTTTGCCAGATCTCACCACGCGGCAGTGCGCGGGTGAGTAAATGATCGGGTTTAGTGCAATTTGGATGGGCAAAACTGGCGCTTCTAAGTGTGCATTCTTAGTCGCGGCAGAACACGCTGGAGAGGTTATTGGGAGTTAGTTTATGGTTGATAATGAAAAGGGTTCGGTGCGGAGCAGCAGATAAGGAAACGGGCGCGCGGGTCTTCACGTGCTCTCCCCGGGGACAACGCTCCATCACATTTTTATAAATAAACTTTCCGTTCAAAGGCCCTGCACGCCAAATTTAAAATGTGCGCGCATTGAATTGTCGCTCATAATTAATTGCATTCATTTTTATAACAGGTTAATTTGCAGCGTAATTAATTAATCTAATTAACGCTAATTAACGTTAAACTGACAGCCCTAATGACAATATCTTTATTTTGTGAAATGTTGTTAAAGCAGCATTATTTAACTTTTCTGGCTGCTTTTTTCCATGGAGATGTTTTTGCTTCGTCTGGAATGTTTCACAGTATGGCATTAAACCTTTCTATCTTTATGGAGACCAAACCAGACCAAGTTACAGGTCAGATCTGTGGAGAGGCGACCCCGCTCACAGTCAGAATGTTTGTTTTTCTAGGTATTTTTGAGCTGTAAAACCACCTGTAATTGAATAAATGTAAAGTAGAGCTGTTTAATGTCGCACTGTGGAACATTCCAGGCAGAGCAGTGACATATCCATAGAAACAAGCAGCAGACTCCCAACAAAAAAGTTACATAGTGCAACTTTTAAGCTATATTATCCATTATTTCTTGTTTTGCAACACTTTTACCTAGAACTCCTCGGACCGAACACTGTCCATTCACCACAAACAGAAAGCCCCTCTTTACAGTCCCACCGAGGACAAGACCACAGCTAAACCTGACCTTGCACATGTTCTGCCTGCAGCCCAGAGACATCCCAGAATGCACCGAGGGAGCATAAAGTGCAGTTTCATATGACCGCTCCACCGTCCAAACATTTCCCCCCTGCTCCCACTGGACCAATGGGCTCTTGGGTTGCACATTTGAAATATCTGACCACATCCTGGCTCTGGGGTCCTGTCTCCAACTGTCCTTCACTGAATTATGGACCATCGTCACGGTAAATATCTGAAAAGACACTAAGTAGAGTCCGTTTAGTGGTTTGGGCCTTGGGTTTCCCCTCATGACGAATGGACAGCGGATAGTGAAGACAGAGTGGAACGTGAAGCCAACCAGATTTACAATGGGAAGTCATGGGAGATGTTTCAAATCATACATTATTTGCTGAAGATACAAGGGACCAAGAGACAGGGCCAAACTTGTGTCAATGTTCAAATCCGGCAGTAAACCAGAAACTCAACTTTGTGTCGTGTGATTTATCGTAAAATCGCTTGTAATGTATGTTATTCTCTCAAAGTTTCAGCAGATTTCCGTGACAGCTGACAAACTTCTTTGTGGAGCTGGACATCTGCTGGCTAATGTTGTTGTTTATTTTATTGACATTAAAGAGCCCATAAAATGCTGTTTTCTGATCTGTTATAAAGTTTTTTACTCATCAAAATTACAACTATACATGACATCACAAGTTGGAACAGAGCATTTTGAGCTGTGGAGGTTTAGAGCTTTGGAGAGGCTTAAAAAGCGGGATGAGTCAAACATGTGTGAATGAAACGAAACACAACTCCAGCTGTGTTTTCGACGAGGGAGGAGCATTAAAACATGAGTTGAAGCTCACGAGAGTCAAATTAGTGTAATATAGGACCTTTAAAGCAGGCAAAAGTTGCAGTTGATCCGCTACAGCTCTGGAAAAAAATAAGACACCACTGCATTTTTTTCTGAAATCAGCATCTCTACATGTATTACAGCCATTCCATTCCAGCGTCTGTTGAATTCCAACACAAACACAAAGCTGAGTTACTTCAGTTCTTGCACCAGGAGCGGAATAAAGTCACCCAAGAACAATGTGAAAGACTTGGACTAAACCAGGTCTGAAATAAGACTAAAGCAGGTCTAAACTAGGACTAAACCAGGATTAAACCAAGACTAAAGCAGGTCTAAACTAGGACTAAACCAGGATTAAACCAAGACTAAAGCAGGTCTAAACTAGGACTAAACCAGGTCTAAACTAAGAAAAGCAGGGATGAACCAGGATTAAACCAGGTTAAAAAGGGGGAATAAACCAGGACTAAACTAGGATTAAACCAGACCTAAACTTGGACTGAACCAGGACTAAACCAGGTTAAAAATGGGTCTAAACTAGTCGTGTAAATAATAATCGATTCGTATCGAACCATCGATCCTACAGCCGACGATCCAAATGCATCGATGCGTCCACAAGAGAATCGAATCGAATGGAATTTTTCTGTAATAAAATTTATTCAAAACATCATTAATACATAAAGTGAAAACTATGCACCATCCAATTGAATCGTATCGAATCGTGGGGAATTCTCAAGTATCGAAAATAATCGAATCATTGGCTTAAAGGGACAGTGTGTAAGATTTTTACCCGTTAATTGCCCAAATTGAAGATACCCATTCAAAAATACATTGTTTTCCAAGCCTTTTCACTTCCATCATGAAATCAAAGTATTCTTTTGGACTTAGATATAGTCACATAAAAGGGGGATCTTCCCCATGCAGAGGCAGCCATTTTGATTACGAAAGCCGCAGAAGGACATTTGGGCTCTGCCTTCGCCTTCGGCAAGGCTCGTGGTTTTGAATAAACAACGACAAGCATGTCCCGGATCACACGTCGTAATGGATCTAACACATGTTTTGGACTAAATTGTTTTACTGGATTTTATTCGCTGAATCCTTACGGACAGATTGAGACCAAGTTTATGGTGAAATACAGAGTTTGACCTGTGCAGAGCCTTCAAAGGTAAGCTAAGTAACAAACCTCCTTTTGTGCTTTTCCGTATAAAAGCCCCATGTGCTCGGGGAGTGATTGTTGTGCCGGGAAATGAATTGCATTGTCAAAAAGAGGAGACTGTAAGGTTTCATTTGATGTGTAGATTGTCATGGTACATGATCGGGAATGTGTGTTCTCATGCGAAAAGAAAAAAAAAAACAGTGAACGGGACCGCGCCGGGTGTGCGCTGGTACGTGAGCTGTCCGCGTTACGGCGCGCCCGGGTGACCCTCGAGGTCTGCCGTAGCCAAAAGAGGAAGTGCATGGTACCTACACCACCTATGCGCCACGAATCCTACACACTGTACCTTTAAGAAATCTATATTGTATTGAATCGGCATGAAGTGTCTGATTTACACCCCTAGTCTAAACTAGGACTAAACTAGGATTAAACCAGATCTGAACCAGGACTAAACAAGGACTAAACTAGGACTAAACCCGGTCTGAACCAAGACTAAACCAGGTCTGAACCAAGACTAAACTAGGACTAAACTAGGATTAAACCAGATCTGAACCAGTACTAAACCAGGTCTAAACTAGGACCTAAGAACAATGTGACAGACTTGTGGAGAGCATGCCAAGACGCATGAAAGCTGTGATTAAAAATAAGGGTTATTGCACCAAATATTGATTTCTGAACTCTTCTTAAGTGTAAACATGTTTATTTGATTTATTTGACAGGGACAATGCACAGGAGTATTAATCACACACAAAAAAAAAATTAAAATGAAAAGATGCTTTGTACCAGAGTTTAGATCTCAGAGCTAATTTCCATCTGCAGTCCCTGAAACAAACAACATCACAAACAAGGAACATAAAGCATAAAAACAGTGCAATTCATAATATTTACAGTGGCGGTGATACAGTTCATCAATTACTAAAAAATAATTAAACATTAGTATTATGTTGTTTTAAAATGAATTTGATCTTGTTTCTTTGCATTGTTTGAGGTCTGAAAACATGTATCTTTTTTGTTATTTTGACCATTTGTCATTTTCTGCAAATAAATGCTCTAAACGATAATATTTTATTTGGAATTTGGGGAAATGTTGTCAGTAGTTTATAGACTCAAACAAAAATGTTCCTTTTGCCCAAACACATACCTATAAGTAGGAAAATCAGAAAAACTGATCATTTTACAGTGGTCTCTTGTTTTTTTTCCCACAGCTGTAACATCTCCAGTTATCTGTCGTTGTCTCTAGAATGTTACACAGTATGGCATTAAACTTCCTCTCCATGGAGTTAGGCAAGTTTTTCCACCAGACCAATTCACAGGGCAGATCTGTGGAGAAGTGGCCCCACTCAGAGTAAGAAAACATCTTATTTTTGAGCAATGGAAACACATACATGATAAATAAAGAAGAAGCAACTTTATGGATCTCACACTGGAGAAATTCTTCTCTGCATTTAAAGGAGAAGTAACGTTTTTTACAATTTGAGCCTTATTTTGGTAATAAAACAAGTTGTTTTACTCACTCATAGCACTTTGGTGTCATATGGAGCAATTCCAGAGATGTTTTAGATTTGCGTTAGCCTAGCGCGACTTCTAGCCATAGCTCGGGGGATATAATATATTCCCCGAGCATGTAATATGCCCTGTGCGGTCTCCAAATAACACAAACTTTAGCACTTTTCAAATCATAGAAGCCCGATGTCTTAGTCTACGATTTTGTTTGGTCAAAAGTGGCCTGTAATCCGAGATTTAGCCATAGTTTACAGCTTTGCGTTTCATGTTTGGGTCCCGGGAGCTGAGAGCACACTCCGCGCATGCGCACTGGTGTCCTCATCTACTCGAAACTATGGCTAAATCTCAGATTACCGGCCACTTTTGACCAAACGAAATCATAGACTAAGACATCGAGCTTCTATGATTTGAAAAGTGCTCAAGTTTGTGTTATTTGGAGACCGCAAACATGTGCCCCGAGAACTCACATTATGGAGATCGCAAATCTAAAACATCTCTGGAAATGCTCCATATGACACCAAAGTGCTATGGGTGAGTAAAACAACTTGTTTTATTACCGAAATAAGGCTCAGATTGTAAAAAAGGTGACTTCTCCTTTAACCCATCCTGTTATTAGGAGCAGTTGGCAGCACATTACTGCGCCCGGGGACCATCTCCATGATCTTCTTGCTTCGGTTTGGTCAGGACCTCAGCTGGAGGATACCTATCATACATGTTTTGGGTTGATGGGGGAAACCGGAGTGCCCGGAGGAAACCCACCCAGACACGGGGAGAACATGCAAACTCCACACAGAAAGGCCTGGGCGACCCGGGGATCGAACCCAGACCATGCATGCAAACTCCACACAGAACACACACAGAAAGGCCTGGGCCTGGATCGAACCCGGAACCTTCTTGCCTGTGAAGCATGAGTGCTAGCCACTCAGCCAACGTGCCCGCCATGAACAACATTTGGCAACAACAAATTTGGCTGGAGACAGGCGGGTAGCGGACCCTCCACTATAAAAGTTACACAGTTTGCCTTTAACGGGCGTTTATTTGGGTCAGATTTTTCTACTTTTGGATAATTAGCCTTGGTTTGTCATGTTATATGACTTGAAATGTGAAAATAAAGTGAATTTGATGCTCTGTGAAAATGTACTCCACTCGCTGAAGTACTGAAATGTGAGGCAGTTTTAATCAGGCTAATGACAATAGCATTACTGAAATGATCCAAAAGAGTCTGATAAACATACATGGGCTTTAAAAACTCAGCGGAGCACTCCTGGATTATATAATATGGTTAAAAACTCAAACAAATTAGGCTCAATATTGGACCATCACCCAGCTGTGATAACACGGCTCACCATGCATCAAAAAGGACATCATATCAGTTGGCTAGAACACAATGACACATATATCACGTGGTAATACAGGAAGTTCTTCACTGTGTTTTTAACCTCCACTAGAATCATTTGGATAATCATCTGGAATTGCCGATCTCTACTGACCTTAGGGTAAAAGGAGCTGTTAACTTGAATCACAAGACATCACTTGAATAACATGACATCACAAGGTGGAACAGAGCATTTGGAGCTTTGGAGATGTAGACAGACAAATAGGGCTGAACGATTTAAAGAAAAAAATTGAATTGCGATTTTTCTGGCAGATATTGCGATTTCGATTTCATCCACGATTTCTTTCAAATTAAGTTTCAGTGCACATGAACATTTGTAAACATCACAGAAACTTACATCATACCATTCAAACACTAAAATATAATGCAACTGTAATGAAATGAATGAAAACTAAAGTCAATAATTTATTACAAATGTAGTCCTGAAAATGTGAAAGAAACATGCTGTACACAGGCTACACTGAGCTCTCGAGCGACCACAGTTATTCCACCTGAAGAGCATCTGTGCCTTAAGTAGAGCAAAAAAAGTCTTTTAAAGTGCTCAGTCTTTTGTGGCTCAAGGAGCTTGATTGTTGTATTTTATAACAAACGTATAAAATACAACATAACTTAAACTTAACTTAAATATAGCGTTGCTAAATATAGCGATGCTAATCACGGTAGCCTTTCTATAGCGTTTGTAATGCAAACTAGCATTATGGTAACAGTTTGCCAGCTAACAAGAGAGGAGTAGCATATACAGGGGGTCCTCGGGTTACGACGTTGATCCGTTCTTAAGACGCGTCGTAACCCGAATTTCGTCGTAAGTCGGATTTTGACTTTAATCTTCCAACCAAAGCACCAATAACCTTTCCATCTCAATAATTAGACCACTACGCTGCTTGGTTATCACTGTCGCTTTCATAGGAGCAGATCAGAGCCCACATCAGGTACTTCCACCCACATTGGGCACACACACGAGGGCCTCTTCTCCACCCTACAATCACAACAAAGCGTATTCTTCCGCCGTGCGCCGCGCGCCGTTCGCGTTTGTTTACGTCGCTTACCACGCTAAACCGCGTAAGACGGAATTACGCGTAATTTTTTTTTTTTTTTTTAATGGGGGCGCGATCGTAACCACGAAACGTCGTAAGTCGAGACCGTCGTAACCCAAGGACCCCCTGTACCTCTTATCCATCATGCAGAGGAGACTTTTAAACGACTCTTTGGTCACCATGTTTACAGGCACCATTTCCTTGGCGATGTCGTGTGTTACGGCAGTCGTTGTCTCCTGGTGTCGTCGGCTGCTTCTGTCATACGGAGTTACACTGGCAAAAGAAGCTGGAATTGTCTGTTTGGCCCGAGTATCACTTTTACTAGACGTTTCTCCAGACTTTCTCACCCTGCACTCGAGTGACGGATTACGGACATTGATTAAACGGGGGCTAACACCGGCTTCACCAGCTCGCGACTCCCCAGACCGCACGGGGCTACGCGGAGCGGCTAACACCGGCCTCATCAACCTGTCCACACGCAGCACACCGCTTCTGATTGGTGGGTTTAGCAGCGTGGCAAGGAGGCGGAATACATGTGTGAAATAGTTGACGAAACAAAACCTGGGTCAGTTAGGAGCACTGCAAAAAACTTTAACGATTTAAGCGACTTTAACGATCCCAAAATCGTGTTGTCTGAGATCGCGATTTTTGATTTAAAACAATAGATCGTTCAGCCCTAGGGACAAATAATAAAGGATTACTCAAACGTGTGAATGAAACACAACACCACTCCAGGTGTGTTTTTGAGAAGCAACAACATTATAACATGATTTAAATCTCACGAGAGTCCAGTTTGTGTAATATTCCGTAGGAGCTTTAAAAACCTGGGTCTTCATTCATTCATTCGTGCTACGACAAAAGCTGAAAACTTACTAATCTGTTCATCAGCTTCTCAAAACAACCAATACTAGTTAGCCTGTTGGACAAAATCCGTGTAAAGTCTTTCCTTGCACGTTTTGTGAGTTTGAAAACTTGCAGACAGATTCCAAAGCACGACAAAGAAAAGACATCAGCACCATTTATACTTGTAAATACAGTTTTGTGAATCACATAATCCTCCTGGAAGCAGCTGTATGGCTCTGTACAGGACTTCACAAACACACGCAGAATCGGCACAGTCCGACAAAAGGAAAGAATCCGGCGACACAGAACCCTGATTACACGAGTCTCCATTAGAAGACTAAAGCTAATCCAGGTAAACACAGGGGCTGCCGCTTTCCCTGAGGCCGGTCCAATCAGATCCACGAGTGAATAATGCGCAGACGATTATAAAAGCTTCAAGAGGCGCTTTATTGTCTTTGCACGAACAGGAATCCTCTGTGTTCAAACTGCTGCTCTGGCCCTGATGTAAGGAACATTCTGTGTTTGTTCTGTGTTAGAGCAGTGGTCCCCCAACCTGAAGGGCTGTTGTTGTGTCCTTAGGCAAGACACTAGAACAAATGTGCTGTGTGCGTGTTGGTGGTGGTCTGAGGGTTCGATGGCACAGATCCTTGCTCAGTTGTGGTCACATATAGGTCTGGAAAGAAATAAGAGACCACTGCAAAATGATCAGTTTTTCTGATTTTACTACTTATAGGTTTGTGTTTGGGCAAAAGGAACATTTTTGTTTGAGTCTATAAACTACTGACAACATTTTCCCCAAATTCCAAATAAAAATATTATCGTTTAGAGCATTTATTTGCAGAAAATGACAAATGGTCAAAATAATAAAAAAGATCCATGTTTTCAGACCTCAAACAATGCAAAGAAACAAGACCAAATTCATTTTAAAACAACATAATACTAATGTTTACACTTAAGAAGAGTTCAGAAATCAATATTTGGTGCAATAACCCTTATTTTTAATCACAGCTTTCATGTGTCTTGGCATGATCTCCACAAGTCTTTCACATTGTTCTTGTGTCCTAGTTTAGATCTGGTTTAGTTTTGGTTCAGACCGGGTTTAGTCCTTGTTTAGTCCTGGTTTAGTCCCATTTTTAACCTGGTTTAGTCCTGATTCAGTCCAAGTTTTGGTCTGGTTTAATCCTAGTTTAGTCCTGGTTTAATCCTGGTTCAGACATGGTTTAGTCTTGGTTCAGACCTGGTTTAGTCCCAGTCTTTCACATTGTTCTTGGGTGACTTTATTCCACTCCTGGTGCAAGAACTGAAGTAGCTCAGCTTTGTGTTTGTGTTGGAATTCAACAGACGCTGAAATGGAATGGCTGTAATACATGTAGAGATGCTGATTTCAGAAAAAATACAGTGGTCTCTTATTTTTTACATCACTCTTTGAGAGGTTTCAAAAAAGCTGTAAAGCACAGAACAATTATACGGTACTGTTATTAATATGTAACTGTGATGTTCCACATGTATGGCATTAAATCTGCAAAGAGACAAGTAGGTTCCACCAAGTTAAATTACAGCTCAGCTCTGTGGATAAAGAACAGGGCTCTCAAGTCTCACACATTGAGAGTGTGACACACGCAATTCGACGTGTTCACACGCCACACATGGCATTTCTCACGCTGATTTCTTTCTTTTTTTTTCTTTTTTTTTTTTTTTTTTGTGCCCAGAAAATCGGTCTGTGTCGCTCAGTTTATGCAGGCTCCGCGCGTTTTCAGCGAAAAAAACTCCCCCTGCTCCGGGCGCACGGTCCGAGCGGAGGCCGGAGCAGACGCGTCGTACCCCGGGCACGTCCTGAGCCTCAGTCCCGGTGTCTCCGTCTGTGCGTAACGTGTCCCCCCCAACGGCTTACGCGCGGAATACTCGCGGCCCAGAGCCGAACTGCCCATGGTGAGCCGCGGGGAGACGCGGGCCCGGTGCATTAACCAGACTCTTACATGAATCTGTTAAAAATGTTATTATTAATTATGTTATTATTAATGATGTTTATATCGGAACAGGATTCAAACAAAAAACCACAAAGCTCAGAGGACGAGGACTCAACAAACTTCTGCTTCTGTCTCTCCGTTTGCATTGGACAGGACCAAAAGAAATAAACTCAAACGGCTCAGATTACACTGTTTTCTCATCAATGTTCTAATGTTTCCTCATAAAAAAACATACTTGGAGTTGTGTTTTGTTTCATTCACACATTTGTGACCCACCGCAGCCAAATAGGACACATATGATCCCGGAGGCGTTTTGAGTTATTCACAGATATTTGAAGAAGTTGTCGCTATTTGGAAAGCAGGCACAGCAGATTTTCGAAAACTGAAAAAAGCTCGTAAAGTTTTCCTCTCTTCAGCCCTCCTTGCCTAATTTGCATGACATTAATCTAAGCCCTCCCCCATCATGACTATCACTGTGGTGTGGTGATAATGTCCAGGCAGGTCAGAATCATTCAATAATTTAATAATACACAGGATAATATAATATAATAATATAATAAATATAATAATATAATACAATAAATTTTTTAAAAAGTCAGGCGCAGTCAGGGGCCAGAGGGGATCCGGTTTGGGAACCACAGGATCTCATCTCTGCTGTTTGCAGATGATGTTGTCCTGATGGCTTCATCGAACCGGGACCTCCAATGTGCACTGGGGCGGTTCGCAGCCGAGTGTGAAGCGGCTGGGATGAGGATCAGCTCTTCCAAATCCAAGGCCATGGTTCTCGACCGGAAAAAGGTTGCTTGCCCTCTCTGGGTGGGTGGGGAGTCCTTGCCTCAAGTGGAGGAGTTCAAGTATCTCGGGGTCTTGTTCTCGAGTGAGGGGAGGATGGAGCGTGAGATTGACAGGTGGATCGGTGCAGCGTCGGCAGTGATGCGGTCGTTGTACCGGACCGTTGTGGTGAAGAGGGAGCTGAGCCAAAAGGCGAAGCTCTGAATTTACCGGTCAATCTACGTTCCTCCCCTCACCTATGGTCATGAGCTCTGGGTAATGACCGAAGGGACAAGATCGCGGATACAAGCGGCTGAAATGAGTTTCCTCCGCAGAGTGGCTGGGCGCTCCCTTAGAGATAGGGTGAGGAGCTCAGTCACACGGGAGGAGCTCGGAGTAGAGCCGCTGCTTCTCCACGTTGAGAGGAGCAGCTGAGGTGGCTCGGGCGTCTGTTCCGGATGCCTCCTGGTCGCCTCCCTCGGGAGGTGTTCCGGGCATGTCCCACCGGGAGGAGGCCCCAGGGAAGACCCAGGACACGCTGGAGGGACTATGTGTCCCGGCTGGCCTGGGAACGCCTTGGGCTCCCCCCGGAGGAGCTGGAGGAAGTGTCCGGGGTGAAGGAAGTCTGGGAGTCCCTGCTTAGACTGTTGCCCCCGCGACCCGGCCCCGGATAAGTGGAAGAAAATGGATGGATGGATGGAGGTATTTAAGGAGTATTTCACAGGAGGTAATAATGCAATGAAATACTTAGGATCAAGAAGAACCGTTGACTCACCAAAATAGTCAGGAAGTACTAATAGTATAGCAAAGTAACCAATATAATTTTTTTTTTAAAGTAATTAAATATGTAATAAAATACCAAGGTACAGGTATTTAAGGATTTGTGCGTTAAATTTTAACACACAAATCCTACATATTTAGGCTGAATTCTTCTCTCAGACTGAAAACACTCTGTTCATGTTATAATACAGGAAGTGCTCCGGCTTTGTTATTAAACTTCATACACCTTCGCTAGAATCATTTGGATGATTTCAGCCGTGGAATCTTTACTAAACTAAGGTAAAAGGAGCTGTTTTGAGTTTTGCATATGTAAACAGACCATAATAAAGTGTGAATGAAACAAAACACAACTCCAGGTAAGTTTGTGATGAGGCAACAACATTATAACTATAATTATATATAGAACCTTTAAAAAACGTGGGCCATTTCCTATTCATTTGCGCTTATAACAAAGGCTGAAAACAATTATTGATCTGTTGAGGGACATCTGTAAACCACAGCAGTAAATTCTATCAGGGAAACAGTCTGTGGTTTAAACAAGAGGATCGTGAAGCCACAGATGTGTTCTCTCATTATTGAATTTATGGCCACATGAAAGCCATTCATACACACAACGTTTAGAAAACACATAATCGTAAAAAAAAAAAGTCACAAATTTGAGGAACAAAGCGGCTTTATAACTGTACTGTACAACAATAAACATGGGAATCAGCTCCAGTTTACAACATTCAAACATCCTAAGGGTAAATCTAAATGTGAGACTGTGAGAACGCCACAAAACACCGACCGAACAAAGACGGTAAAGTCTGTAAAGAGCCCGAGGTCCATGTGTCTGAGCTGGAGAAAACACAAGGTCCATGTATCAGTGCTGGGCCAGTCACACACAGATAAAGCACACAATAGATTCTTTTCTCAATAACCTGTTTAATTTTTAATTTATTAAGTTTTTTTTTTTTTAATTTTTTGGTCTTAATTGCACTGAAACATGTATGAGAGCGCGCCTCTTTAATCTAAGTGAGTTTACATCTCTAGAAACCGTCTTAATTTTGCAGGAAAAAAAAAGTCTTGAGTAAAAAAAAATGTACTTTGGGTTCATGGTTGATAAAATTGGATTACAGTAATCCCTTGTTTATCGCGGGGGTTTGGTTCCAGAAATAACCCGCAATAAGAGAAAGTAGGAACAACTTTATATTTTACAATTATTCTACATGTTTTAAAGAAGAAGTAACATTTTTTTACAATCTGAGCCTTATTTCGATAATAAAACAAGTTGTTTTACTCACCCATAACACTTTGGTGTTATATGGAGCACTTCCAGAGATGTTTTAGATTTGCGATCTCCATCATGTGAGTTCTCGGGGCATATGTTTGCGGTCTCCAGATAACACAAACTTTAGCACTTTTCAAATCATAGAAGCTCGATGTCTTAGTCTACGATTTCGTTTGGTCAAAAGTGGCCTGTAATCCGAGATTTAGCCATAGTTTCGAGTAGATGAGGACGCCAGTGCGCATGTGCGGAGTGTGCTCTCAGCTCCCAGGACCCAAACATGAAACGCAAAGCTGTAAACTATGGCTAAATCTCGGATTACAGGCCACTTTTGACTCAAACGAAATCGTAGACTAAGACATTGAGCTTCTATGATTTGAAAAGTGCTAAAGTTTGTGTTATTTGGAGCCCGCACGGGGGATATTACATGCTCGGGGAATATATTATATGCCCCGAGCTATGGCTAGAAGTCGCGCTAGGCTAACACAAATCTAAAACATCTCTGGAAGTGCTCCAAATGACACCAAAGTGCTATGGGTGAGTAAAACAACTTGTTTTATTACCGAAATAAGGCTCAAATTGTAAAAAACGTTACTTCTAAAAAACGTTACTAAACGTTAAGTCTGTAAATGCCTCACCACACACATTATACGCTTTTCTCAGACTGGTATTAACGTTTTCTCACATTTCTCTCTCGTTTAAACACTCAAACTTTCATAGATTTTCAACAGAATGTAGTAATAGTGAAGCGTGCAAAAAGTCAAACAGTTAAATCCATAGAGATGTTGTTACAAATAATCTGTAATTTCATGTTTTGTAGGTGATTCTCGATAGTATTTAGAGACACGATTTGCAGATTTTCACTGTCTTAAAAAATAAAAAATACAGAACTAGTTCGTTTTAAACTATTAGTTGTGGTCCAGAGTTCTTCCTCACTTACGTTATGCATTCAGAGCATCCTAATTATTCACCACGATACGTTTATAAGAGCTTTTCACGACTTTTAGAGACCAGAGCGGAGTTTTCGGATCACGCTAATGCTCACAGCAACTAGCATGCTAAGACGCTCCTACTGATACAATAAAACGCTTTCTAATTAAATGTGGATAAAAGACAAATATCGCTCAAACACACAGGAAAAGTTAGTCCCTGTCTACACGGCAACGTTGTGGAGTGAATCCGATAAAGTTTTTCATCGTTTTGGTCTCGCGTCCACGTGGCGCCAGCATTCTGGGTACCCCGATATTGTTTGGGAACGGTTTCCAGAGTGGAAAACTCTGGCAAGGTTGCCGTTGCGGAGTCGTCTGGACGAGTAGAACGGATTTGTTTACACCTACGTCACAACCACATGGCCAGAACAAATAGCAGCCTCGCGCGCAACATTCATTCGTAACAAGACGGCGACCATGGCGGACACCAGAGTAGCAGTAGTAGCAGTGCTGCAGTCACTGCTAAGTTTACTTGCGTTATTGAAAGAAAATGTACTGCAGTTATACCAACTAGGCGAGTATCAGAGACGCTTACAGCACAGCATGCGCCAGATTCTTTTAAACCCGCCACGGCGTGTTACTAGACGTGCCAAAAGAAGGAGATTTTGGGTGAGACCTGGAAGTAGCTGGTGGGACAACTTTGTGAATGGCGTTGTCGTGGACGCAGAATGGAGAGAGAACTTTCGGATGATAATAATTATGACTCACCCCGTGTTGCAGTGTTTTCCGATAATTCGCGTATCTCCACGTATATGCGCGTATCGTGTGTTTCGGAGCTAAAACGCAGTCTGTACACGAGCTCCGGAGAAACGGACGTGTCCCGAACGTGTCATGTGTCCAAGTAGAAGTTAAAAGTCTATTTTCATGTCCTTTAGTGTCCTGCAGTGCCGCTTACATATGCACGAGCTCCTCACAGCTGATCGGCGAACCTCGCAACGGGTAAGAAAAAATCCTGCGTTGCGTTGCCGTGTGGATGTAGCCTTAGATGTAGGGCTTTTAACGGCTGTTTTATAATCAAAACACATGGACTCAAATTAGAATCCATGTTTGTCTTCTTTCTCATTGAATCTAAATTACAAGCCCCTCGCCTCTCATTTTAGTTTCTCAAGTTTTTCAGAATAAAGTGTTTCTAAAGGCCATGAGAGCAATACTTACCGACACGTAGTACTTAGAGGTATACAAACAAAGCATGTCCTGATGTAACTCCCCACTCCCTCTCCTGCAGGCATAGCTTTTCTTAAATACTTTCTTAAATACACTCCAATGGCCATTTTATGTGTAGTTTTAGTGTTTCTATTACACATCTGTGAATCATTACACATTAATCCAAACATTAATCCTGGCGTTTGTGGTTATAGGGATTTTAAAGGGCCCATATGACTCTATTTTCTCATCTACGGTATAATGTTTCCTCCTCACAAACAGACCTGGAGCTGTGTTGTGTTTTGTTTCATTCACACACGTTTAACTCACAAACCCTGCAGATTTAGGCTGAGTTCTTCTCTCAAACTGAAAACACTCTGCTCCACCTTGTGATGTCATGTGGTAATACAGTAAGTGCTCCACAGTGTTGTTAAATTCCCTACAGCTTCATCAGCATCATATGGGTAATTTCAGTCCTTCGTTTTTTACTGCACTAAAGAAAACGACCGCTTCATGACATCACGAGGTGGAACAGAGTATTTTGAGCTTCAGAGATGTAGACAGACTAATAATGAATGAAATGAGTAAAACAAACCACAACTCCAGGTCTGTTTTTGATGAGGTAAAATCATTCTAACATGACTTAAAGCTCAATAGATTCTATTTTGTGTAACATGGGACCTTGAAATGTGCCCATCCATCCATTTTCTTCCTCTTATCCAGGGCCGGGTCGCGGGGGCAACAGTCTAAGGGACTCCCAGACTTCCTCCACCCCGGACGCTTCCTCCAGCTCCGCCAGGGGGACCCCAAGGCGTTCCCAGACCAGCCAGGAGACATAGCGTCCAGCTTGTTGTGGGTCTTCCCGGGGCCTCCTCCCGGTGGGACATGCCCAGAACACCTCCTGAGGGAAGAGTCCAGGAGGCATCCGGAACAAACGCCCGAGCCACCTCAGCTGCTCCTCTCAACGTGGACGAGCAGCGGCTCTACTCCGAGCTCCTCCCGTGTGACTGAGCTCCTCACCCTGTCTCTAAGGGAGCGCCCAGCCACTCTACGGAGAAAGCTCATTTCTGCCGCTTGTATCCGCGATCTCGTCCTTTCGGTCATTACCCAGAGCTCATGACCATAGGTGAGGGGAGGAACGTAGAATGACGGGAAATCGAGAGTTTTGCCTTTTGGCTCAGCTTCCTCTTCACCACAATGGTCCGGTACAGCGACCGCATCAGTGCCTTAAGTGGAGGAGTTCAAGTACCTTGAAATGTACATATTATGTCATGTTATGTAAACATTGTGGATGGATGTGATGACTGATGAATGGGACAAGTTTTACTATTGACTGACTGGATGAATGATTGTATTTATACACATTAGATTTATTTTATTGGCATGTACGCCATTTATGACATCAGCCTGTCCAGGGACTGAAGGTGGAAATGAGCCTTTCTGCTATAACCTGCACAAACATAATGACATCTTTGCGTAGCTCAGTGTTTTTATGTGCATTGTCCCTGATAAATAAACAAATCAATTCAAATTCAAATACACCCGGAAAACAAGAATTCAGAACTTGTTGTAATTAAGTTTTAAAGGGATAGTTCGTTTTTTTTTTTTATGTGAATCTGTACGGCGTCCCCTTCAGCAGTGTCGTGCATTAACACTGACTTACCCCTGACAGTGTCCTCTGAGCCGAGTTCTGCCCCGGTTCTGGCGCTGACGAAAGTAGGTCCGGTAAGTTAGCGGGGACATTTAATAAAGTTTGTTTTTCTTCTCAAAACAATATTTGTCCAAAAAGTGATATATTTGCGTCACAAAACAGTTGCCCACCAAAAAGTCAGAAGTCATAATCGCTTGGTGCTATTTTCTCTCGAGTCGTATCACTGCGCGCCTATTATTATTATTAGCCTGTTCACTTGTAAGTGGATGTTTACAAGTGAACAGGCTAATAATAATAATAATTAGAGAGAGATAAACAGTTAAAACCATATGACAACATTATCCACAGAGAGTTTTATGAATTTGTGGAATCCAGTTAAAACCATACATGGGAACATTTTTTCCCAATTCAATTCATCTTTATTCTGGACTCATGGTGCATTTTGGACAGATAAACATGGACAGATAAACATTTATGTTTTTAAAAAGACAGCCATACCAGTGTCTCCACATGTTGGACTGACATCGTGTTGAGTCTCAAATTTGTGAGTGACATTATTATTCCATTGTCTGATTTGTTCAGTCTGCAGATAAAACTGTACATTAAAGTTCTTAGTACAGCTGCAGAGTGTTCACTCGTGCGGTGACAAACATGTCAGCCGCACTCGTCCATCGTGCCCTCCTCTTTATCTTATTTATCTATTTAAATTTTTTTGCTCTTGGCATCCAGAGTGGGCAGCAAAGTAAGAATTTCATTGTACAGTCATACCTCACCTTACGAAAGACCCAAATAACGAATAATCCAAGTTACAAAACGCCTTTATATAAAATTTTCGTCTCTGAATACGAAATAAAATTGAAGTTACGAAACGCGAAATCTCAAAAATTCTAATAATGCGCGCTCGGCTTCGTAGCCGCCCGAATCCCCCGAAACGTAAATACACTTGTAAATACACTCTCCAACAGGGTTTAGGGGGGTATTGGGGGCGTTGGAACGACTTACAACTTACGAAAAAATCATGTTACGAAATCTCTTTTAGAACGAATTAATTTCGTAAGGTGAGGTATGACTGTACAGGGAAACGTGTTTCTTTACTGTGCATATGACAATAAAAGCTTTGAATCTTGAATCTTTGAATCTATATAAATATTCACAAATTTAAGTTCTTGTATAAAGACATGGTCTGGTCTGAATACAGAGAGACAAGTTTGAATGAATCCTCAAATGGCACTTTTCTGTGTCAGTTTTTTGTTTTTTTTTTGTTTTGTATAAGAATGGAATTTGTCTTTTTTTTGTTTTTGAGTTTCTTTCAACTGAGCTGATAAGGAAGCTAATTGATCATTTAAGTTATGTTTTGGAAGACAGGGGTGGGATTTAATAAGTTTTCTTCTTCCCACTCCTTTTCGAGCAAAAAGAAAAGACAAATGTATTTGACTGTATATTGGTTACCTGTATTTATTACCTTGTGCTGACCTGCTCGAAATGAATAAATGAATGAATGAATGAATCTCAAAAACACCCACAAAGCCTCATCATAGACCACCTGCAGTCTTTGTAAACTGTCTTTTTTCTAATGAATCCAGAGGTGGGCTGTGTACAGTCGTGAACAATCCGATTTAAACAATAACGACTTTACATCATTTGTACAAGAGCCAATCTATCTCCATTATCTATGGAGATAGATAAGTTTTATGAATTCGTGGAATCCAGTTAAACCCATACTTGGGAACATCATCCGTGGAGATAGATAAGTTTTATGTTACTGTGGAATATTACAGGAACAACATTTCTATGAAAACAAGCAGATGGAGGCCCTCCTCAGGCTAAATGAGGGTTTGTGGAGATGCAAGTCTTTCAGTGTAATAAACAACGAAAATGAAAACCATGCTCCTGTGTTTGTCTATTTTTAGCTCAGAGTCAGATACAGTGGCTTTAAAGTGGAACTAAAACCCACGATTTTGTGTACATGCAGTTTTAACAGCGTCATCTCCTTTTGTTGCCATTTTAGTGCAAACTCGGTAAACGCGCCACTTTCTGATGTTCGGAATATTATCGTTCATAAAGTTCGGAACATTCGCCATGGAGATGTATTTATGCCACTGTGGAATATTACAGGAGCAACATTTCCATGAAAACAAACCGGTGGAGGCCTCCTCGGGGTACATAAGGGTTTGTGGAGATGCCAGTTTTTCACTGCAATCGCAATGAGGTAAACATGATCAAAATGCTTCTATGTTAGGTTATGTCTTGGGCAAATGTTACATATTGTGGCTTTAAAGTCAGACTAAAATCCATTTTCTTTGCTATAAATGTGTACACAGTGTTTTAATTGGATCTACCATCCACATAATTATTTTGGTGATTTTTAGTGCAAACTGGGTAATTTTTAGCTTTCTGTCCAAAAACATATAAATCTTAGTGCTGTCAGGCGATTAAAACTATTAATCTGATTAATTACAGGATTTACAGGATGAATCACATTTTAATTTCGTGAGAGAGAGAGAGAGACCCACTTTGTGACTGAGTTTGTCAGTTTTCATGTGGTCACTTTGTTCATTCGTTTCCCAAATTCTGTGAGTGTGGTTTGTCGGTTTGTTGGTTTGTTGGTTTGGTGGTTTGTTGGTTTGTTGGTTTGTTGGTTTGGTGGTTTGGTGGTTTGTTGGTTTGTTGGTTTGTTGGTTTGGTGGTTTGGTGGTTTGTTGGTTTGTTGGTTTGGTGGTTTGTTGGTTTGTTGGTTTGGTGGTTTGGTGGTTTGGTGGTTTGTTGAAGTGCGCTCACGCTCGCTCTATCGCCGGTAACGATGGAACTTGTCCGGACGTGTTTATCGTTTAAATGATCCGTCAGGTTGGAGCAGCTTCGGTGATCGGAAAATTCTTTTTGACAAACGCTCCAAATCACGGCGTTCTTGTTGATCGTCTCGTCTTCATTCTTTTTATAAATAAACTTGCCGTTCAAAGGCCCTGGCAGCGATTCTCTCGCTGCACGCCAAATTTAAAATGAGCACACATTGAATTGCCGCTCATAATTAATTGTGTTTTTTTATTTATTTATTTGACAGGGACAGTGTACATTAATGAACATTTCTGTAAATGCACCAGATTTAGCCAAGAGGCTAGTTTTCATCTGCAGTCCCTGGACAGATGTTACATTGTCATCCTAAGAAAAAACAGGTTAAAACAATGTACAGTACATACTAAATTATTTACACTATTTACATGCTTTCAGGCTCACTCATAGTAACAGCCATGCACACTTGGTAAAACATTAACAATACATACATACAACACATACACACACAGAACACACATACATCTGGCACCCCTCAGTAACACAACAAACAGGATAGAACAAAAAAGGTGACTCTAAAAGGAAATTAATGTGTGCAGTGCCTATTTCTCAATTAACCACTTTTTTAAAAGAGTGTGGTATGATGGTGAGTCTCTGGTATGTTTGAGAGTATTGTTGCATTGATGTGCTGCAGTGACGAAAAATGAGGACTGTCCAAAGGTGCTTTTCCTGAGTGGGATTATGCAGTCTCCTCTAACTGCCCCCCGGTTAATTTTTTATAATGCATTAATTTGCAGTGTAATTAAATAATCTAATTAATGCGTTAAACTGACAGCCCTAATAAATCCATGTGTGCTGCCTCCAGTCCCCTCTGCTATTTCCAGTAGTTGGTGACATCACAAAAGACTGCCCTGATTAATTAAGGTGCAGTTAGTGTTAAAGGGATATGCCACCCCCAGGTTAAATTTGGGCATCTCCCCACAGTCCAGAGACTAAAACAAGTGATGAAAAGCGTTTTCCTGGTCACCCAGCCATTGTCCGAGTCTGTCGCCACTGACCGCCGCGCGCAGCTGCTGCTCCTCCGCGTTAGACTGGAGGCAACAGCACCAGAGAAAGATTTCGGCCAAAAGGAATTAATTTGCTCGATGCTTTTCCCAATTACTTTCTGTGTAGTGCACATTCATATCGAGTGCAAATAAATGTGCAAATCAACACGGAGAGCTTGCCTTGGTCATTTTGGGTGGGAACTATTTTTCAGTGCGGAAAAAGAAAGCCGAAGCACGCAGCACGCTGACAGGGGAACTCCCTTCCTGGTGCGTAAACAGGGATTCCCCTGTCCGCGTGGTGCGTGCTTCGTCTGTCTTTTTCCGCACTGAAAAATAGTTCCCACCCAAAATGACCAAGGCAAGCTCTCCGTGTTGATTTGCACATTTATTTGCACTCGATATGAATGCGCACTACACAGAAAGTAATTGGGAAAGCATCGAGCAAATTAATTCCTTTTGGCCGAAATCTTTCTCTGGCGCCGTTGCCTCCAGTCTAAGGCGGAGGAGCAGCAGCTGCGCGCGGCGGTCAGTGCTAACAGACTCGGACAATGGCTGGGTGACCAGGAAAACGCTTTTCATCACTTGTTTTAGTCTCAGAACTGTGGGGAGATGCCCAAATTTAACCTGGGGGTGGCATATCCCTTTAATAAACAGACACCTTTTCTACTTTAACTGCATCGTTTGCCACAGTCACTCGTTGTTTTTCAGTCAGTTCCACTTATTACTAAACTTATATTAAAGCTACAGTGTGTAACTTGGAGATGGAAACATCACCTCCATGATTCCATGAAAATAGAAAGTTTGAAACATGCTCCGTGGAGACAGATTTCTGCCACTGGGAAATATTATAGGAACAACATTTCCATGAAAACAAAGAGGTGGAGGCCCTCAGGCTAAATGAGGGTTTGCAGAGAAGCAACTTTTTCAACGCAATAAACAACCAAAATGAAAACCATGCTTCCGTGTGTTACAAACGTACAAAAGTTACAAACTGTGGCTTTAACTCCATATTTTACAAAACTATAAACACCAATCCAACTTGTTCTTTGTTGCGATATGATATCCGATTGATACTTTGCAGTGACATCACACAGGAGGTGTTTTTCATGGATGTCTATGGTGGAATGTTCAGCAAAGTTCAGCAATATGTTAGCAAAACTCGCAAAAAAGCAAAAAAAATACAAAAAAATACAAAATGGATTTCAACAGTACATTTTCATGAGCCTGTGTTTAATATTTTATTTGATATTTTATCTTACACTTTATTACTTATTTTTCTATTTTATTTTGACTTGTACATATAGCTAAGGAAATCAATAAGAGACCACTGCAAAATGATCGTTTTTTTTCCTGATTTTACTATTTATAGGTTTGTGTTTGGGCAAAAGGAACATTTTTGTTTGAGTCTATAAACTACGGACAACATTTCCCCCAAATTCCAAATAAAATATTATCGTTTAGAGCATTTATTTGCAGAAAATGACAAATGGTCAAAATAATAAAAAAGATCCATGTTTTCACACCTCAAACAATGCAAAGAAACAAGATCAAATTCATTTTAAAACAACATAATACTAATGTTTACACTTAAGAAGAGTTCAGAAATCAATATTTGGTGCAATAACCCTTATTTTTAATCACAGCTTTCATGCGTCTTGGCATGCTCTCCACAAGTCTTTCACATTGTTCTTGGGTCCTAGTTTAGATCTGGTTTAGTTTTGGTTCAGACCGGGTTTAGTCCTTGTTTAGTCCTGGTTTAGTCCCATTTTTAACCTGGTTTAGCCCTGGTTCAGTCCAAGTTTAGGTCTGGTTTAATCCTAGTTTAGTCCTGGTTTAATCCTGGTTCAGACCTGCTTTAGTCTTGGTTCAGACCTGATTTAGTCCTAGTTTAGACCTGGTTTAGTCTTGGTTCAGACCTGGTTTAGTCCAAGTCTTTCACATTGTTCTTGGGTGACTTTATTCCAATCCTGGTGCAAGAACTGAAGTAGCTCAGCTTTGTGTTTGTGTTGGAATTCAACAGACGCTGGAATGGAATGGCTGTAATACACGTAGAGATGCTGATTTCAGGAAAAAATGCAGTGGTCTCTTATTTTTTTCCAGAGCTGTATACACTTATTATTTTTATAATTATGTCTCATTTGACATTGGTCTCTTGCCTTGTTACCCTCTGTTATACAGTGGTACCTCACCTTACGAAATTAATTCGTTCCAGAAGTGGTTTCGTAACGTGAAAAATTCGTAAGTTGAGTAGCTATTTCAATGGAAAAAGCCTGATTCGTTCCAAGGCCCCGATCCAAGTTTTTTTTTTTTTTTTATAGTGTAACTTTTTTTATAGTGTAACAATGTGTTCTGCGTCCTGATTGGTTTCTCAGACTGGATTTAAACTTTTCTCACATTTGTCTCTGTTTAAACACTCAAACTTTCATAGATTTTCAACAAAACGTATCAATATTGAAGTGGGGGGGGAAGCGGGAGGGGGGAGAAAACTGCGCGGTCACGTGTGGGCAGCATGACCCGGTGCAGAGCTGACAGCAGGACTAGACCAAGATCTAAACCTGGACTGGACCAGGACTAAACCTGGACTAAACCTGGACTAAACCTGGACTAGACCAGGACTAGACCAGGTGGATTAAAGCGCCGCATGCGGGTCTATTTCCTGGTTTCCCACGAGTCACAGCTGAGGCGAGCAGCGAGGAAGGAGACCTCAGGGAGGAGGGGACCGCAGGCAGTCTGAGCGCATGTGAGCGCGGCTCCTCCTGGTTTAGTCCTGGTTTAGTCCAGACCACTGCGGCTCCTCTAGACCTCCTCTAGACCTGCGCTCAGACTGCCTGCGGTCCCCCTCGCTGCTCCCCTCAGCTGTGACTCGTGAGAAACCAGGAAATAGACCCGCACGCGGCACTTTAATCCACCTGGTCTAGTCCTGGTTTAGTCCTGGTTTAGTCCTGGTTTAGTCCAGGTTTAGTCCTGGTCCAGTCCAGGTTTAGATCTTGGTCTAGTCCTGCTGTCAGCCCCGCGCCGTATCATGCTGCGCACACGTGTCTTCTCCCCCCTCCCGCTTCCCCCCACACTTCAATATTAATACGTTTTGTTGAAAATCTATGAAAGTTTGAGTGTTTAAACAGAGACAAATGTGAGAAAAGTTTAAATCCAGTCTGAGAAAAGCATATAATGTGTGCGGCTGAGCGCGCATTATTTGAATTTTTGAGATTTCGCGTTTCGTAACTTGAAATTTCATTCGTATCTAGAGACAAAAATTTACCGTGAAGGCGTTTCGTAACTTGAAATTTTCGTTTGTTGGGTTATTCGTAAGGTGAGGTACCACTGTATATTATATTATGATGAGTGAGCTACTGTAACCAAATAATTTCCCTTGTGGATCAATAAAGTTTGTCGAAGTCTAAGTCTAATATGAGTGTTCATGGTCCTGTTTAGGAGTTTGAACAAAAAGCTGAGAGTGAAACTGGAAAGCTGTTGCCTAAAGCTTGTGTAATGTAATCTGAGAGGGATTTATTTAACATTACAAATCAGCTCACATGTTGGAGTTCCAAATAAGTCCGTCCTTTGTGGTCAGATTGTGTCAAAACAAAGCCCAAGATTAAAGTCAAACTCCAGTAACAGAGGGGTTCATTCAGGGTTGAGCGCTTGGCCAAATTAAACCTACACTTTGCGCATTTTAGGCTTTTGATCAACACAAATAAAACATTGTCTACTGGCAGATTTTTTGAGGACCCCGGTTTTGCAATATGGAAATGTTTTGGAATTCAAGGAAATTGAATTGGAGACCCGTGTAATGGTGTTTCTTCATTTCTGTTTGTACTGACAGTGTTGTATGTCTCCAGCGCAGTGGTTTTACAGATGTTATGACAGGAGTTATGATGAAGCTCGTCTGGTCCATTATGGGACGCCGGACCGGTGTCTCAGCACAGATATCAACGTGAGTCGTTATTATGACAGATTGGTGCGTTTAAGGCATTGGAAAACACAGATGCATTTGGCTAATCGCGTCGTCGTCATTACATTACCTCGTCAACAGCTCCCATGGTTCACACAGGTCATACCGTCGATAAATACATCGTGTTACTCAAAGCACATGGGGTTCTGTTTGATGTGGGGCAATTTAAAAGGAAGTAAGATCATGGAAAAAACATTCATAATCTTGGAAAATAGAAAGTTTCTCCAATCTGATTATAGTTTTTCCAACCATTATTAAAAAAAAATAAAATAAAATTACAAACATGAAGAGCGCTATAGTAGGGCTGGGCGGTATACCGGTGCATACCGAATACCGGTATTTTTTTTATTTTTTTTTTTAATGATATGAATTTTTCATTTACCGCAATACCAGTGAGTGCGTGCGTACAAAACGTCGGGAACACAGAGCGGAACGGAGCGTTGTTTTGCAGTGGAGAGCGGTGGAAGCGTAAGCCGTGCCCCAGTTCGATGGCTGCAGTCTCCGCTGCTTTTTCGGCGGCTCCCAAGGCTGCAAAAGCTGCAGCCCTCGAACTAGCCTCCGCAGACCGCAAGGCTGTTGCCGAAATGGTACAGGTCCAGCGCACGGAGCCAAGACAGGCAGCTAACGCTAATGCTAACAACACGCACCACGCAAATTACGCACACAGATCAGAAGAAGAAGAAGAAGTGACTTTATTGATCTCACACTGGAGAAATTCTTCTCTGCATTTAACCCATCCTGTTATTAGGAGCAGTGAGCAGCACATTACTGCGCCCGGGGACCATCTCCATGATCTTCTTGCTTCGGTTTGGTCAGGACCTAAGCTGGAGGATTTTACCTGGGTTGATGGTGGAAACCGGAGTGTCCGGAGGAAACCCACCCAGACACGGGCAGAACATGCAAACTCCACACAGAAAGGCTCGGGCGACCCAGGGATCGAACCTGGAACCTTCTTCCATGAGCGCTATCCACTCAGCCACTGTGCCACCAATAACCCTCACATTGGGACACGGCTACAGTGTGTGTTGAGCGGTGAACAACAGGGACGTTGTTGTTAGAAACAGAGGAACTTATACCAAAAAGAGGAGCCGTGTCAGTTGTGTGGAAGAACTTTGACTTTAAAAAATCTGACACTGATCAAACAAACATAATCTGTAATGTTGTCGAGCTAAAGTTGTAGCGACTCAGACGTCACTCATAGACGCGTTTGCTAAGGGGACTCGCTACGTCAAGAAAAGCAAACGGTAGAACGATATTACCAACGCTGTTACTGTCCACTTAGACATGGGACCACTTTGTCCTGTTGAGAAAGGAGCTTCAGGGAGATGATTAAAGCACTGGACCCAGATATGTTTTACCAAGTCAAATTTACTGCAGTAATTATTATCTAAATTATTAGGAAATGGGGTTAACACCAAGTCATGCATGAAAAAAAAAACTAACAAAAAAAAAAAAAGTCAAATACTGTGATACTGGTATAATTTTGAAAAATGCCGTGATATGAATTTTTGGTCACACCGCCCAGTTCTACGCGATAGTATTCTCCGGAGGGACGGTCTGCTTTCATTGGGGTTAGTTGAAGGTCCATTGTGTAACTTTTTTTCTTTTTTTCTTAACCTGCTTGTCTCCATGGAGATGTTGTTGCTTTGTTTGGAATGTTTCACAGTATGGCATTAAACCTTTCTACTTTCTTTGAGACCAAACCAGACCAAGTTACAGGTCAGATCTTTGGAGAGGCCTGTTTTTCTAGCTATTTTGAGCGATAAAACCACCTGTAACTGAGTAAATGTAAGTTAGGTGTTTTGGGTTGGAGGTCCATCCTGTCTGGAATGTTCCACAGGTGGTTTTTACTTCGAAAACACCCAGAAAAACAGGTATTCTGTCACAGTTTTGCCTATTGTTTACATGTTTATCCCCAGTCCAGCTCAATTTTTTAGACCTCCTCCCTGTTTTTCTTGCAGCTGCCGCTCATTCCTCCATCATCCCGGGGTCGTCGATACAAACTCCCTCTGCCCAGTCAGTTCTTGCTCGATCGTCGACCAGTCAAGAGACTCAAGCTCTGCATCTGAAACTCTGAATCTGAAATCTGTTGTTTGCAATTTGTGCAGTTCTGCATTATTCCCTGTTTGAAGAATCTGTTTGAGTTATTCCCAGCCTTCCTAATTAAAGAATAATTAAAGAATTTTGCAGTTTTGGAGGATATTTGAGTTCACATAATATTGTATCTTCCTTTGTTGTTTTTCAGCCTGGTTTGTCATATTAAAGGAGAATTAACATTTTTTTTTACCATCTAAGCCTTATTTCGGTAATAAAACAAGTTGTTTTACTCACCCATAGCACTTTGGTGTCATATGGAGCACTTACGGAGATGTTTTAGTTTAGCGATGTCCGTAATGTGAGTTCTCGGGGCATATGTTTCCAGTCTCCAAATAACACAAACTTTAGCACTTTTCAAATCATCGAAGCTCGATGTCTTTGTCTACACTTTCGTTTGAGTCAAAAGTGGCCTGTAATCCGAGATTTATCCATAATTTCGAGTAGATGAGGAGGCCAGTGCGCATGTGCGGAGTCACAGCTTATTTCGCTCTCAGCTCTCGGGACCCAAACATGAAACGCAAAGCTGTAAATTATGGATAAATCTCGGATTACAGGCCACTTTTGACTCAAACAAAAGCGTAGACTAAGACATTGAGCTTCTATGATTTGAAAAGTGCTAAAGTTTGTGTTATTTGGAGACCGCAAATATATGCCCCGAGAACTCGCGTTACGGATATCGCTAATCTAAAACATCTCCGGAAATGCTCCATATGACACCAAAGTGCTATGGGTGAGTAAAACAACTTGTTTTATTACCGAAATAAGGCTCAGATTGTAAAAAACGTTAATTCTCCTTTAAGCTTTACCTATCGAAGGACACGTTCTGTTGAAGTGAACCAAGGCCTTTGCATTTGACTGCGTTCTTTTGTGTTGCGTTTGAGTCCAAGTTGCCTGCGTGATACATTCTGACTGTGAGCGGGGTCGCCTCTCCACAGATCTGACCTGTAACTTGGTCTGGTTTGGTCTCCATGAAGATAGAAAGGTTAAATAACATTCCAGACAAAGCAACAACATATCCACTGAGAAAAGTTACACAAAGCACCTTTACCCTACAAGTGTAACAGCCCTCTTTAAAGCCCCCCCTCCCTCCTCCTCCCCTCCAGCAGAAGAGGCAGTTTGGCCCGGGTCTGAGCTCAGTTCTGGTCTGGGGTTGTTTTTGGCTCTGACTCATGGTGTGAACGACTCTGATCCAGCAGCTCATAAAATTAACGTATAAAAGCACTCAAGAGGACAGTCAAAACACACTAAAGATTTGACTGGCCTCTGCACGCGCTCAGAAGAGAAGGAGGAGGAGGAGGAGGGGGACGATGAGGGAGAAGGAAGTGGAAGAGGAGGAGAAAGTGAAATATTTTAGAAAGTCAAGTCAAACACAAAATATTTGACTGCTGTCTGTATGCACTCGAGGAGGAAGGAAGGAAGGAGGAAGGAAGGAAGGAAGGAAGAGGAAGCAGGGAGGAGGGAGAAGAAGGAAGGAGGAAAGAAGGAAGGAAGGAAGGAAAGAAGAGAGAGGAGGAAGGAAGGAGGAGGGAGGAGAAGGAAGGAAGAGGAAGGAAGAAGGAGGGAGGAGAAGGAAGGAAGGAAGGAAGGAAGGAAGGAAGGAAGAGAAAGGAGGAAGGAAGGAGGAGGGAGGAGGAAGGAGAAGGAAGGAAGGAAGGAAGGAAGGAGGGAGGAGGAAGGAAGGAAGGGGAAGGAGGAGGGAGGAGAAGGAAGAGGGAGGAAGAAGGAAGGAAGAGGGAGGAAGAAGGAAGGAAGAGGAAGGAGGAAGGAAGGAAGAAATGAGGGAGGAGAAGGAAGAGGGAGGAGGAAGGAAGGAGGAGGGAGGGGGAAGGAAGGAAGAAATGAGGGAGGAGAAGGAAGAGGGAGAAGGAAGGAAGGAGGAGGGAGGAGAAGGAGGAGGAAGGAAGGAAGAGGAAGGAAGGAAGGAAGAGGAAGGAGGAAAGAAGGAAGAGGGAGGAGAAGGAAGAGGGAGGCGGAAGGAAGGAAGGAAACAAAGAAGGAAGGAAGGAAGGAAGGAAGAGGAAGGAGGAGAGAAGGAGGAGGGAGGAAGGAGAAGGAAGAGGGAGGAGGAAGGAAGGAAGGAAGGAAGGAAAGAAGGAAGGAAGAGGAAGGAGGGAGGAGAAGGAAGAGGAATATCAAAGAAATTCAACGTCAAACACACAGAACATTTGACTGATGTCTGCATGTGCTCAGAGAGACGGAAGAGGAGGAAGAGAACGAGGAAGGAAGAGGAGGAGGTGGAGGAAGCGAAATGACTGAGAAACTGTCAGAAAGGCGTAGAGCGTGGAGGAACAGTATTGATGGAGTCCTCAGGTGTGAACAGCAGAACTCAGGCTGGTGAAGAAGTGTTTATGTGCTGATCGTTTATTCCATTTATGTTTTTATTTGTTTTATTTACACTCAACAAAAATATAAATGCAACACTTTTGGTTTTGCTCCCATTTTTCATGAGATGGACTTAAAGATCTAAAATGCATTCCAGATACACAATATTACCATTTCTCTCAAACATTGTTCACAAATCTGTCTAAATGTGTGATAGTGAGCACTTCTGCTTTGCTGAGATAATCCATCCCACCTCACAGGTGCGCCACATCAAGATGCTGATCTGACATCATGATTAGTGCACAGGTGTGCCTTATACTGCCCACAATAAAAGGCCACTCTGAAATGTACAGTTTTGTCTCACAGCAAAATGCCACAGATGTCACAAGCATTGAGGGAGCGTGCAATTGGCATGCTGACAGCAGGAATGTCAACCAGATCTGTTGCTCGTGCATTGAATGTTCATTTCTCCACCATAAGCCGTCTCCAAAGGCGTTTCAGAGAATATGGCAGTACATCCAACCGGCCTCACAACCGCAGACCACGTGTAACCACACCAGCCCAGGACCTCCACATCCAGCAGGTTCACCTCCAAGATCGTCTGAGACCAGCCACTCGGACAGCTGCTGAAACAATTGGTTTGCATAACCAAACAATTTCTGCACAAACTGTCAGAAACCGTCTTAGGGAAGCTCAACTGCATGCTCGTCGTCCTCATCGGGGTCTTAACCTGACTCCAGATCATCGCCGTAACAGACTTGAGTGGGCAAATGCTCACATTCGATGGCGTCTGGCACGTTGGAGAGGTGTTCTCTTCACGGATGAATCTCGGTTTACATTGTTCAGGGCAGATGGCAGACAGCGTGTGTGGCGTCGTGTGGGTGAGTGCTTTGCTGATGTCAATGTTGTGGATCGAGTGGCCCATTTTTTTGTTTATTTTGTTTATTTACGGATCCCCATTAGTCTCTACAAACATAGAGACTAGTCTTCCTGGGGTCCAATGCACAGAGATACCGTGATGAGATCCTGAGGCCCATTGTTGTGCCATACATCCATGAACATCACCTCATGTTTCAGCAAGATAATGCACGGCCCCATGTTGCATGGATCTGTACACAATTCTTGGAAGCTGAAAATGTCCCAGTTCTTGCATGGCCAGCATACTCACCGGACATGTCACCCATTGAGCATGTTTGGGATGTGCTTGACCGGCGTATACGACAGCGTGTACCAGCTCCCACTAATATCCAGCAACTTCGCACAGCCATTGAAGAGGAGTGGACCAACATTCCACAGGCCACAATTGACAATCTGATAAACTCTATGCGAAGAAGATGTGTTGCACTGCATGAGGCAAATGGTGGTCACACCAGATACTGACTGGTTCTGAGTCCCCAGACCCCCAATAAAGCAAAAAAAAAAAAAACTGCACATTTCAGAGTGGCCTTTTATTGTGGGCAATCTAAGGTACACCTGTGCACTAATCATGATGTCAGATCAGCATCTTGATGTGGCGCACCTGTGAGGTGGGATGGATTATCTCAGCAAAGCAGAAGTGCTCACTATCACACATTTAGACAGATTTGTGAACAATGTTTGAGAGAAATGGTAATATTGTGTATCTGGAATGAATTTTAGATCTTTAAGTCCATCTCATGAAAAATGGGAGCAAAAACAAAAGTGTTGCGTTTATATTTTTGTTGAGTGTAGTAAAGGGACAGTAGCAACATATATTCATGAATTTATTTTCATATGTAAATTTATTATAGCCACAGGCCAGTTTCCATCTGCCGTCCCTGGACACGTTCACATTAACATTAAAATCACATTTAACACAAAAACACCAGAAAACAAGAAGTTCACAAAAGAAACAGCAGAATGAACACAGGACGGTTATTCATCCTGGTATTTCCCTTAAAGAACATTTATAAAGTGCAGTAGTGTGTTGACCTATAAATAATTTCATTCACTGCACGTACCATAAAAAAATAGTTGTATAGTCATTAATTCTAAATCAGGAGTGTCAAAGTCATTCTGGTCCGGGGGCCGTATCCAACCGACTCTGATCCCAAAGGGGCCGGATTAGAAAACTCATGGCAGATATACCCCAAAAATAGCAATACAGTAATCCTCGCTCTATCGCGGTTCACTGTTCGCGGCCTCGCTGTTTCGCTGATTTTTTTTCCTTTTTTTTTTTTTTAATAGTGTAACATTTTTTTATAGTGTAACATTGTCTTCTGCGTCCTGATTGGCTAAGAGACTAGACCAGGACTAAACGTGGAATAAACCAGGTCTAGACCAGAACTAAACCAGGTCTAGACCAGAACTAAACCAGGTCTAGACCAGGTCTAAACCAGGTCTAAAACAGGACTGGACCCGGTCTAAACAAGGATTAAATCATTCCACGGCTCTTGCGTTCGTTTTTGCGTGTTCGGTTTGTGGCTCGGGCTGAGAAGACGCGCTCGGGGCGCCACAGTTCTATCTCGTGCTCGCAGCCCCGGTGTGCCACGCGTACACCGGGGCTGCATCACGCTGCTCTGTCACGCATTTGACCACAATGAGGAGTGCACGTGTCGCGCACTTCTCCAAGGGGTTGGTGCGCGTCGCGTCCCGGGACGTGGCAGTGCTCCTCGCGCGTCTGGCGGGGCTTCCAGAGCCGTGTCTCCCCCTACGCGTCACTATTAAAGATCCCATGACATGGTACTTCTTGATGCTTTTATATGGCTCCTTAATGGTTCCCTAATACTGTAAATGAATCCTTCTTCAAAATCAACACTCAGTGCATGAGAAACAGAGATAAGATGAGAAAGAGTCATAAATATCTCTCTCAAACACTTTATTCTGGGCGTTGTTGCTTTAATGCAAATGAGGAGAAAAGAGCTGGCCTATAGTAGAGGGTGGGGGCGTGGCCAAACTCTCCGCTCTCAGCTCTCAGCTGATCCATTTCCGTGTTTTTGCACGGGTGAGAGATTTGAAGCGTTCCATTGAAAAATAAACACATTTCCACAGAAAATAAAATTAAACCACTGCTGTTCAAAGGTCCAGAGGCTCAGATAAAGGACTTCCGAGCCTAGAAACACTCGGACGTGCCTCCAGGCAAATAAAAAAACGCATTTCGCATTGCCTAGCGCATTCGCAGTCCAAACTCTCTGGGCGTGATTTACAGAGACGCTGAGTACAGACAGACGGGGGTGGAACTGCATTTGCATTTCTTTTTTCGATCTGACGTCAATAAGGTGCCTTGTTCAAAATCGCCCGTTTGAGCTCCGATTTTTTGTAACGCAGAAAAGGATCGCAAATGCTCAGTTTAGACATTTCGCAACTTTTAACCATGGGGGGGGGGCTAAACAGGGTAGGGGAGCTCACATTAACGTTCAAAAACATTACATACAAAATACATTTTGTTGAAAAACTATGAAAGTTTGAGTGTTTAAACAGAGACAAATGTGAGAAAATGTTAATTCCAGTCTGAGAAAAGCGTATAATGTGTGTGGTGAGGCATTTACAGCCTTAAAACATGTAGAATAATTGTAAAATATAAAGTTGTCCTACTTCATGTGGAAGAAATTCTCAAGACCTCGTAGGAAAAATGCAGGCACTTTAATGTTGAACAGCAGGATACAGACATGATTCTTCATTTCCTTGTTGTCTCCCTTTCGTCTCCTGTCTTGGTACAGAACTGAGCTAAATTTAACCTACAGAGTAGTTAACCATTAACTCATTACTAGGACCCTCAAGAAGGAACTTTATGCAGACAGCGTGTAATGGTGGGACATAACATGGTAGTAAAACACAGGCAAAGTCCAGTTTAAAAGACCACGTCTCTAGGTAATTCACTGAATCAGCATAAATCAGCCATAGTTGTCGTAAACCTCAATGTATTGGTAACTATTGATTGATAACACAAGAACAGAACATCAGCGACCTTTGACGTATTTCATAACAAAGATTATTTTCCTCACAGTTCCCTCCTTTGATCACATAAACACATGTGATCACACTTACATAGTAGAGTGGCAAAACGCTCCCTCTACAAATAAAATTAATCATCCCAATATAACAATTTAACCTTAGCATTCATAGAGCATAACACATCTCAATGTCTTTATGTCAATATATCATGTAAATCATTGTACAAAACTCGGACGGCAGAATAAGTCACAAGGAGCAACACCTTAGGGCTTAGAATTTGGATCATTTATTTATTCAGCCAGAACTTAATTCGTACAGTTTTGATCAGACTAGATTAATGTATCAGTAAGTCGAAATTGCTCTATTAAACCTCTGAGGCAACAGCCAATTACAATTAAAATAGCAATTGCAGTCACTATGATAGTGATAATGGAGACAATTATCGCAGCCCATGGGCCAAACATTTTATGAAACCAACTTGTCCAGGCATATTCAAGTACACCAGAGTTTCTTTAGGCTGTGGGGACAAGGACCTCTTATGGACATGGTCCGGTCCCGTTTTATATAGAACTTGAGTCGGTTTTAAATTCAATGAATCTGTAGGACCTATAGTGAATAGGATAATTAGCATAATTGGTACACACACACCTCACCATGTTGGAGATAGTATTGCATATAGACAGAAGTCTGCACATAACCACCAAATATCTGCTCATGAAATGGATTAGTTAGTCAAAAGTGAAAAAATTGTCATAATTGTCAGAAGTAAAAGTACTGATTACAAAAATTATTAGTGAAACCCTCAATGTCAACTCTGTTGTCAGTCCTTATGTCTGCGTTTGTGATCGTATCTCTGAGAAAACATGTATACATTGCAGTTCCCATTTTCCAAATGGTGGGTATGTCCTTTGAAGTTACAACCAGTAACTTGTCATGGAGTTAATAACACTCATCAGTCCATTCAAATGATTTTCTAATAAAGAGCTTAAGTATACTCGTCAAGTCCTTGTTATTGGAATATGGTATGGATGTAGTAGTTAGTTGTGGTCTGGCAGCCGAACATACAATACAATCTTCTGTGGTCAGAGTATGGGCCGTATAATGTACTCATTTTAACTCATTTTAGTATGTTTAAAGTGTTTTCTGTCATTTCCAATCCTGTCTCTATTTTTATTGCTTCAGTCAAAGAATTTATTTCATTCACTGGAGCAATCTTATTAGTTACTAATATGGTTATGTGGATATAGCCTTCAAAATTTAAATTGATTCTCCGATTACATGAAACAGTGGTGATTTTTGAGCACTGGAAACCTATAGCATATATTCCTAAGTCACTAACTTCTGGATTTTGAATTGATAGTTGCATCGCTGAGTAGGGGATTTACTCCCTCTGCAATGCTTTAGATCTGCTTGATAAGATGCCTCATCTTTCCTGATCTTTGTCAGGGTAATTCTCTGCTGTTGATCAGTTCTAAAATCACCTTGGTCTGTATTATGATGATCGTCCGTACTAGAAATTGCTCTGACATTGTTTGTGACCCTGTGGTCCTCATAATTATTAACTCTGGTCAGACAAGTGTCTTTACAAACAATTTGGGTATTAAAAACATAATCTATAGCGGGTATGTTTAACATACAGTCCAATATTTCACATACGTCGAATAAAACATTACATGTTTGGCCTTCATAGCAATATTTTTCAATTCTGGAAATTTTAGAAAGTTCCCTTTTTGCCCTTTTTAGTGCTCCTTGTGTCTTACCCATATGGTTGGCTGAGTTGGTCGTGCCGTGAGTGGTCGTTGTGGTTGTCGTGTTGTTTGCCAGCCGTCCGAGATCAGTCTCAGTCAGTAGAATGTATCCCATACTATAACAACAGAGAATAATATAATCAGCGTAGTCAAGATTACACATTGTAAATTTAACAAATTATCATAATATGGCCTATACTGTCCTTTTTCTTCTCTATCTCCTCGATCTCCTCCCTTTTTCCTCCCCTTCTGGAGCCTCAGCGACGAAGGGTCAGATGGGGTCATCAGGCTGTTCATCGGTTTCAGCATCCGGTTCTGCATGGGCAGCTTCATCCTGGTTCCAGTAGTCCATTGATGGTTTCTTAAATTCCTGCTGCTTGTTCTTCTTTGAGTTCATTTTGGTATTTCTGCAGTTGGAGTTTCATAGTGGCCAGTTCCAGCTCTTGTTTCTTCTCCTCAGCCTCTTTTTTACCCCTCTGGTACTTGTTTATTTGATGGCTGCAGTGTGCATCGAACTCATCATCAGATTTAGTGTATATGCCCATCACATCGTCCAAAGCGTCTTGCACTGCTTTTGGCATACCTTTCACCAGAGCTGAGCGATAGATGATTGACATTCCTGCTCTGGCATCGATCCGCTCTCCTGTGGCATCATGGTATAGATTAGTAGCACATTGTTTGTAACTGTAGTAGTCTTCGTTGTCTTTCATTTGCATTGACAACAATTCTTCGGTCACGACAGAAGGATAGCGTTGACTGAGTTCTCTCTCCAGCACATCACAATAGTTGTATACAGCTTCTTGATCACACAGCGCATATCTCAAGCTCCTTTCGATAGCTTTTTTGATGTTTCTGGCAACAGTTTCGTCAGCAGCTTTGGTCAGAGCAGCCTGAATATCACCCCAGCAAAGTTGGTCTGCGGTTTGTTTGAAAAGAGCTCTTAGCCATGGTAAGCCACCTTTGGTAAGTCTTGGAAGTGTCAGCATCAAAGCACTCCAGTCTTTGATTGAAAATGGCTGATAGACCACAGTTTGACCATCTGTTCTCACTGGATACACACTTGCTTCTGGCCCTCGTTCCTTCCGCTGGCTGGGAGTATAAACTCCTGTCAATACTTTGTGCGTTGCCCTGGAGAATGAATCTTCTCCAAATTGGGAGGGCTTCGAGAATGTAGCAGCTTTAGTATCGGGGGTTCTCAGCTTGCCGCTGGTGTAGGGTAAGGGATGGTATGGTCTTGGTGACTTGTGGTAATAATCTCTTCGTTCGATAGGTGGATCGGACAGTGGTCGGTACATGTTATCAAATAGAGAAATCTCTCTGTCAGTGTCCTCATCACAGTCTTTTGCCCTTCTGTGTGACCTTCCTCTTCTCTCAGCAGACCCTATTTCATCTTTGGTGTCACAACAAGAGTCTCTGAATTGTCTGCGAGTTAACACTGAATCTTCCTTTATTTTCACTTCTTTTCCGGTTTTCTTTAGGACCAAGATAGAAGACAGTTCTTTGGTATCTTGTAGGACTTTCAGCTCTCCTGCCCATTTTTGTAGCTTCATCCTGGAGTGCTTTATTCAACCAATATTCTGTCAACTGGCCAACCATGATAAAGTGTGAGGACATTTTGTGGTAATTTGTTTTTTGAAGTTGAATTATTTATTTATTATACAAATTTTGGGCACAACGTCCGGTTTATGGCTTTTTAGTGAATGTATCGCTATTTTGAGTACTGTATACTTTTGATTCTACCTTTGGGCTCTAAGAAATTTAATTCTTGGGGGCTTCTCCGTTCTATAGACAGTTCTAGTTTTTTTTGCCTCAATTAGAATATGCGTCACGTTTTGTTGTCTGCGGGACGGTCCGAATTGCAGCTATTAAGTTTTGAGCTTCTGCAACAAAGAGAGAGAAAAGTAGCGTAGGAGTAAACGTAGAATTTTGAAAATAATTATTTTATTAATATTTAATTTAGATAAAACAAAAAAAACTCCCAATCTTAAGTTAATTATAAAAGCAATTAGTTTATCCAGTACCTCCTTTAATGTGACAGGTGATATAACCTTTTATATTTTTGAATTGTACCCGAAAAAATGAACTGTAATAAATTAAAAATAACTTTGAGCAATTTAAACCTCTATACTCCAATTATTTGTGTTAAATTTTAAAATGTATCTACCTCCTCAATTGTTTTAGGACCTGATTGCCGATAAGATATTCACTTTAATAATTGCAATGCTGTCTCAATAGCTTAAACTGTTTCTTATTTATTTATTATTTCGTTCATTGATGGCACCGTGCAAAGAGTAATTCTCACACTGCTCCTTTAAACTCAAACTAGTCCAACTCGTACTGAGCAAACATACAGACCAGAGGCGCTCCGAGCCTGAAGCAACAAAGCGCTTTCTTTAATTCCCACATAACACTCAAAATACAGATTAACACTATTCTATCCTTGTCCCTAATTTTTCTAATTCCTTACTCAACTCTTACAACATTAACAAGAACAACAACATTAATAGAGCTAAATTACGGCTGACATATCTTCCCCTGTGACCTCTTGACCTCTCTGCTCGCTGCCGCTCATACACTCACACTCACACACACCTCAGAGAGACCGCAGGCAAATACAAACACCCATAACAAGATTTATTATTCCCATGAAATTGATTAAGCTAGCAAATCTTTGTGAGCTGAATTTAAAATATTTACAATTGTATTAAATTTAGAATTTATTGGTTTAAGTAAATTACACAATACAAGACTTTTAATTGAGATTTGCCAAAACAAGACAATTTTCAGTAAATAGAAAAATCTACCGTTTCAGATTATTCTCCAAATATTCCAGGACATGCAATAATTTCAGAGATTTATTCCGAATTTTAAGAACATGCAATTTATTTCTAAGAACATGCAATTTTAAATTACTCAATAAATGCAGAATTATTTGATCCAAGTATCATTTGTTAGATCATAACACTCACACAACCAGAATTTCCACAAACATCTCTCCAATAAATGCCATAATTCTTATCTTTCAACATTCTTCTATCACATTTCATTTATAATCCAAGCTTTCAACAAAACTTTACATAAACCACCATAGCCAATATTTAACTCAGATCAAAAGTGGGTTTTATCCATCATAAACAACTCTGAACACCTCATCTCATGCTTGCTCAAATAAGTGCTTCTTAATAATTTAAACCATTTACAAAGTGCCATCAATTTGAACAATTCATTTATACTGTCTTCCTCTTTAAATCGACACCAAGAAACAAATCTCCCAGGTAATTCTAAATGTGTCATACTCGTCTTTTTAATTCTTTCAGTATCTGCGTAATTTTGGTGGAATTAACCGAACACAGACTTTTCGTTATTTTTCAGTTTTTTCTGTAATCTCCTTTACAAGCTCAGCTTTTAGTTTCAAGTGTATTTCTTTTTCACAAACTTTTGATGACGCTCTCGTAACAGTACTACCAGACGGGAGAGTCATAAAAAGGCAACCTGCTTGTGATTTAGGTCGGTTTTTCCAGGTACAACTCAATTTAATTTCGGTCACATCAGTTTCCTGTACCAAAGTATTATTAATTTCGTCACAAACAAAATTACACATCCCCTATAAGATTGAGTATGCTACGAGTGTCTATCAATTCGTATCAGTTGCGTTTAGTTGGACAATTGACCTTCGGCCAATTCTACAGAAGCAAGTGACGTCATGTTCTTCGAACTCTTACTTCTGCATCCTGGGTGTCTTGAGAGCTTAGGGCAATCAAAAACACCTATAATGTTACTTTTGGAATTCCTTTTTTTGTAAACTCAAATTAGGAGTTTTTGTTTTTTCTTTTTGTGTAAAGTTTAACCACAAAAGTGTTTTTCTTACAAAATCCGCTTTTTTTCTCTCTTCGTGCAAAGCAATAAACACGGAACTTAATTAATAACTTTGTTTTTAATCACGCTTTATCAAATTTAAAGCTTAAACGCTCACTATTATTTTGATTCTACGCTCCTTCTTTTCTCACGTGTTGGCGTACAAACACGGACTTTTTAATTACTGATTTTATATTGTTTTAAAATTACCACTTAATTTATTACAAAGGTCCCTCACAAAACATCACATATAATTTTTGGTTTTGGCCAATGTGACAGATATTCTTTGAAAAAGGCACTGCCATACCGTTTTGTGGAGCGCTCTGGATGCGTTGTTTCTCAGAGGGGCCTCCGGGGAGACGACGGCCTGGTCCTTTCTGCATAGTTCTTTCACGTCTGGGTCACCAATTTGTGGAAGAAATTCTCAAGACCTCGTAGGAAAAATGCAGGCACTTTAATGTTGAACAGCAGGATACAGACATGATTCTTCATTTCCTTGTTGTCTCCCTTTCGTCTCCTGTCTTGGTACAGAACTGAGCTAAATTTAACCTACAGAGTAGTTAACCATTAACTCATTACTAGGACCCTCAAGAAGGAACTTTATGCAGACAGCGTGTAATGGTGGGACATAACATGGTAGTAAAACACAGGCAAAGTCCAGTTTAAAAGACCACGTCTCTAGGTAATTCACTGAATCAGCATAAATCAGCCATAGTTGTCGTAAACCTCAATGTATTGGTAACTATTGATTGATAACACAAGAACAGAACATCAGCGACCTTTGACGTATTTCATAACAAAGATTATTTTCCTCACATTCACGGATTTCTCTTATTGCAGGTTATTTCTGGAACCTAACCGCCGCGATAAACGAGGGATTACTGTAAGTCCAAATATTTGTTACAGAAGTATTTTTATTTGATAAAGTTTTTCTTTTACAAAATTATGAATATTATGAACAACCTGAAAATTTAAGAAAAATGCAATTTCAACCCAATGTTTTAACAATAACTCGTATGCATTTCACAGAATTAGTCACGCTTTCTTTTTGCTCCTGAAACTTGGCATTTTTTAGCTGCACAAGTGCTCTGTTCTGTTCTGAGGAGCTTCACCGTGTCCTGAGGAGCTTCACCGTGTCCTGAGGAGCTTCACCGTGTCCTGAGGAGCTTCACCGTGTCCTGAGGAGCTTCACCATGTCCTGAGGAGCTTCACTGTGTCCTGAGGCGCTTCACCGTGTCCTGAGGAGCTGCACCGTGTCCTGAGGAGCTGCACCATGTCCTGAGGAGCTTCACTGTGTCCTGAGGCGCTTCACCGTGTCCTGAGGAGCTTCTTCGTGTCCTGAGGAGCTGAATCATGTCCTGAGGAGCTTCACTGTGTCCTGAGGCGCTTCACCGTGTCCTGAGGAGCTGCACCATGTCCTGAGGAGCTTCACTGTGTCCTGAGGCGCTTCACCGTGTCCTGAGGAGCTTCTTCGTGTCCTGAGGAGCTGAATCATGTCCTGAGGAGCTTCACTGTGTCCTGAGGCGCTTCACCATGTCCTGAGGAGCTGCACCATGTCCTGAGGAGCTTCACTGTGTCCTGAGGAGCTGCACCATGTCCTGAGGAGCTTCACTGTGTCCTGAGGCGCTTCACCGTGTCCTGAGGAGCTGAATCATGTCCTGAGGAGCTTCACCGTGTCCTGAGGAGCTGCACCGTGCTCACAAAGGCAGGTAGTCCCGAACATGCAAAGCAGAAAAGAGGTGCAGAAAATTAATAGAAAAATAAAATATGATTAAAATATTTTTAATAGAAAATCAGCTGAGGGCCAGATTAAAGGTCTTGCAGAGCTGGAGGTGGGCCCCGGGCCGCATATTCTTTAGCTCTAATCGGTCATATTTACATTTGTTCAGTACAAATGTGAATTCATGGGCATCGTCCCTATTGAATATATGAATAAAGACTCACTCTAAATCACAATATTGAGAAAACAACATAATTATAATATTTAAAACTTTAATTTCCCTCAGTATCGATAAAGTATCTCTCTTTTCTGGGGGTAAAGGATCTGCTTGTCTCCATGGATATACTATTGCTTTATGTTCCATTGTATGGCATTAAACATGTTATTTATTGATTGCTATACTGGTATTCTCCTAGCCTAAAATTACCTAGAAAAATGGGGCACCAGCTTGTCTCTATGGAGATGCCATAATGCCATACTGCGGAACATTCCTTCATTCCATTCTGATTAGAGGTGAGTGACTGGGCTTCCACCGTTTTGAGAGGCTCACAGGGAGAAGGTTCTAGAAATGAGTCAAATGCAGAAGACAAATCACAGTACAACCTTGAACCCGGGACTAAGAGCAGCAGTGCGGTGCTGTTTAAATTTCACTTTTTTGATTTGTTACTTCATATTTTGCTCGTACCATCACGGTGAAGTAACACCTCAAAAAACAAGACGTGTTTCATTTCCGCAGGATTTTATTCGAATCTGTTTTACTTTTCTGTCAAATAAACTGAATCCTACCACAACCATAATGTCGCAATGTTTTAGCAAATTTGTGTAAAGCTCCGGATCGTGTCCTTTTTACAAATCTTTAATCTAAATTCAGAGTAAACACTGGGATCCCTATAGACCAGTGGTCCCCAACCTTTTTTGTGCCACGGACCGGTTAATGTCACCCAAAATTTTCACGGACCGGTGGGGGGGTACACGCAGATATTGGCGGATAAATACCACAAAATAAAATGATCCGAACAACGCAAGAACTGTGGCATGTTATAGATATAATAATAATAATGGTGAATCCACTGTGTACTTGTATATAACTTTAATAAAAGCGTCCTCATGACAACATAACAAGAGTAACAACATCCTCTCTGTCCCAACGCTCTCTGGTTGCTATGGTAATGCTTAAACATGCCTTCAGAATAAGAGATACATCACAAAACAAATATGACGTACATGAAAAATTCAACTCACCGTAACGCTGAATCAATGAGAGCCCTGAGCTTGTTTCTCTGCTACGAGATCTATCTTGGCGTAATGCAGGGCTCTCAAGTTTTGAGCGGGGTGAGAGAGACTGTAATTTCTGAGGACCGGGGTGGGGGCGCTTGAATTGCGTGAGAAAATGCCGTGTGAGCGTCGAATTGCGTGTTGAGAGCCCTGTTTGTCTAAAGAGCAAACTTAAACTACAAAGCAACTAATGAGAGTTATATAAATGAAGTTATTACCTGATGGTTCTCAGTTTGTTTTATCATCACCGTTTTGTCTTTCCTCGTATTCAGTCGCGGGACATTTTTAACGGATTCATGTAAGAGTCTGGTTAATGCACCGGGCCCGCGGCGAACCGCGGCTCACCGCGGCTCACCGCGGCTCACCGCGGCTCACCATGGGCAGTTCGGCTCTGGGTCGCGCGTAAGCCGTCGGGGGGGACACGTTACGCACAGACGGAGACACCGGGACCGGAGTCGGTGCGTCTCAGAGGAGACGTGGCACCAGGACTGAGGCTCAGGACGTGCCCGGGGGACGGCGCGTCTGCTCCGGCCTCCGCTCGGACCGTGCGCCCGGAGCAGGGGGAGTTTTTTTCGCTGAAAACGCGCGGTGCCTGCATAAACTGAGCCACACAGACAAATTTTCTGGGCACAATTTTTTTTTTTTTTTTTTAAATCAGCGTGAGAGATGCCATGTGTGGCGTGTGTGCGTGTGAACACGTCGAATTGTGTGTGTCACACTCTCAATGCGTGAGACTTGAGAGCCCTGGCGTAATGGGAGACAATAACACCCGAAGTGTGTTGCTTATGTCCAGTCTACTCCGTAACTTTTATCCAGAGTACCAGTTGATGTCTCGAACATACTTTTAAGGCCGCCTCATTGGAGAGCTGGTCGCCGCACGTTCTGCAGAGCGGGCTTGGTGTGTGGGAATCACCTGTTGTGATAAATCCATATTTTCAGTAGGTCTCCTCGTATTGTCTGTTAAATCCAGCTTTCTTTTTCTTAGTGGTCATCGGCTCTTCTTCTGCCTACTCACTGGGCCTTTTCCCCTTTGCAAAGAAATTTTCCAAAGACGTCTGTTTTTTCCTCATTTTGTTGGCATGTGGGCTTAATATTAGCGTACGTTCACACTGCAGCCTGAAGTGACCCAAATCCGATTTTTTTCGCCCCTGTATCTGATCTTCTAATGACAGTCTGACCGAGACAGATCCGATTTTTTCAAATGTGATCCAGGCCACTTGTGGTCCTAAAACCGACACATATCTGATCTCTTGGCATGTGACTTCAGTCTGAACGGTCAGGTCGCGTTCATCCGACCTGGGCGTGTTTCCTCCAGGGAGAGTGGTACAAGTAGGCGCTCACAAATGTACACAAACGTTCTTCTCGTCATGCGAAAATAGTATATAAACTCCATATTAGTGAAGCGGCGAAGCACGTAGCAATCCCACCGCTTTTGTCTGCGACTCCGCACCAACACGTTCATTTCTACGGACGTAGCTGCCACTGCCCCACAAAACGCCGTGTCCAAAAACCTTGTCATTCTCCGTCTCCTCTTTAAAATAAATAAGCTGTACATGTTCTGGCTCCGAGCAACTTTAGGCTACTTCCGTAAACACTGAGCACGCTCGCTGCACGTGACGTCGTCGTGTCCTCCAAGGCGCACGTGGGACACTTTTGGGGTGTTTAAAATTCACACATACAAGTCACATTTTTAAAAAATGCACACAAAAAAATCGGATTTCACCAAAAAATTAAGCCCTGCAGTCTGATTGTAGCATCGTGCACATGGAAGTCCACGTGCTCTTTTCGGAACACGGACGGACCACTCAAAATGAAGGGTTGGGGGAATGAGCCACCGCAGCCCGGTACCAAATGGCCCACGGACCGGTACCGGTCCGCGGCCTGGTGGTTGGGGACTAGGGGGTGACCACCGGCATGAAACAGGAAAGGAGGACACTTGTGTCCAAAAAGGAGGACAAAGGCCCTAAAGTGAGGACACCTTGTTTTTTTTTTGTTTTCCCTCGGGGAAAACAAAGAATGTGCACTGAGAATGTGCACTGCTCGCACATTCTCAGCGCACAAGAAAACCTAAATCAGGGATGAAAGAGCTTTTAGCAAATCTCTGCTTTTTATTCAGCTGCGGGGTCATTTTTTTATATCTGCAAAGTGCGAGCCGCGCGAAGGGGGGATGGGGGGGGGGGGTGCATTTCGGATGTCGCGCACAGGAATTCCAAGCATTACTAGTTGCAAAAGAATAATATTTTTGTCTTTAGGGAACAAGGGGCAGACCACCCGGCTCATTGAGCTGAGGCGGGACTTGTTCCATCTTGCAGATGGCCATGTGATCCACGGACTGCACTCAGGGCTGAGCGAGTATCCACCGCCTCGACTGCAGGTTGAGACCACACTCCGAACCATGCACTTTCTGAATTGGGAAACAGCGAACATCGCAGAGTAGCAAGTGTAAATAATGGGTGGGGATTTATGACGATTTATGCAACAACAGACGGCCAGACAGACAGCTCTAAAACCGGACTGTCCGGATGAAATCCGGACGAATGGTCACCCTATTGGGGACCACTTCTATAGACAAAATAAACAAATGTGGTGTCTGTTTTCTTCTTCTGTTGTAGGGAGAAGTAGAAGATTCCGGCAATGCTTCTGTTGTAGGGAGTATTATACCTCTGACGCAAGGAGATGAGCTGGCAGTGAGTCCTCAGTACAGTGTAGAAAGTCAACTTCTCTAACATTACTTACACAAAACAAAGCAAAGTTTTAAAAAGTTAAAAGCGCACTGTAACTTTTTCTGGTAGAGGGTCGGTTTTCAAGGTATTTTTGAGATATAAAGCACCTGGAAGCAATGCAGATAAGTTTCATGCCATAATGTGAAACATTCCATGCAGACAAGCAAGTAGTGGACCCTTCACCTTCGACGTTTACACAGTGCACCTTTAAATAGCTCCGTTTCCTACAATTTCAGGCTGGGATCCCACTGGAAACGTCCATTGTTCTACTGCTGTGTAATCACATTTGTTTATTTGCGTTGACTGAAACTTTAAACTGAAGCCTGATTTTAAACAGACAGGCTAATGTGTGGAAGTCTTACTCAAAACAATCAGGGAGGCGTTCACGGGACTACTGTGGGTCTGTTTAAAACCGCGTAATCGACAAAACATATGTACGTTTAAATCATGGAACAGAGGCCTGGGATTAACCCTTAACTTTATTTGTATTGTTTCATATATCCTCCTGAGACCCGACCCATTCATTTGTGTCCTTTATAGTGGACATCGAGTTAACCGGTCGATCTTTTAATTGTTTTGATACTCTAGTTTGTGGCTGCGCTATGATAAAAAAAAAATAATAATAAAAAATAAAAATAAATAAATACGTAAATAAATACTCAAAAAAAACCAACCATACTATATACAAAAAAATAATAATAATAATAATAATAATACATAAAAAATAAAAATAAATAAATACGTATATACTCAAAAAAAAAAAAAAACATTTTATATATATATAAAAAATACATACATACATAAATAATACATAAAAAATAAAAAATAAATAAATACGTAAATAAATCCTCAAATACAAAAATAAATAATACATAAAAAAAAAATAAATACGTAAATAAATCCTCAAAAAACCCAACCATAATATATAAAAAAAATAATAATAATACATAAAAAAATAAATAAATAAATACGTAAATACTCAAATAAAAAAAACATTTTATATATATATAAAAAATACATACATACATAAATAATAAATAAAAAATAAATAAATACGTAAATAAATCCTCAAAAAACCCCAAACATAATATATTAAAAATAATAATAATAATAATAATAATACAAAAAAAAAAAAACGTAAATACTCAAATTAAAAAAAACATATATATATATATATATATGTTTTTTTTTATTATATATATATATATATATATATATATATATATATTATATATATATATATATATATATATATATATATATATATATATATATATATATATATATATATATATATATATATATATATATATATATATATATATATATATATATATATATATATATATATATATATATATATATATATACATAAATAATACATAAAAAATAAAAATAAATAAATATGTAAATAAATACTCAAATAAAATAAAATAAAAAAATACATAATATATAAAAAAATAAATAAGAAATTAAAAGGGAGTCTAAGAACTTTTTGAGGCGACTGTAGAAGCTTGTCAGAGATGTTGGTCATCAAAAAAAAAAAAAAAAGTTTTTGTTTGGTGTTAAATCCACACGTGAAGTTAACAACCCAAATGTCCCCGACGTCCATTACAGAGGACACATTACAACATTATGAATAAAAATTAAATTAACAAAATGTAAATGCTAAGGTGTTCATTAACCTCCAAATATAAAATTAAAATAATAATAATAATAATTTAGATACACTTTTTTTCTTCAGGTCCCAGGAGGATATTTTGTCAAATCTAAAACTAAGAAACTATAAGACCAGACCCTAGGGAGCAGGTACAACACAATACAAACTGTTTAAATGAGCTGAAATACAAAGTTATAATCAAGAGAATGTAATGAATGTAGAAATTAGGAAAGAGAACATGTTTTGAAAGTTTTTCGGTTCATTTAAAGGCCACAAAAAACATTATATCAAACTGTTTCTGTATTAAAATGTAGATCAGTTGGAAATATTTGACTTTCCTGAATCTCATTTTGCCGAAATTTCAAATCCAAGAGTTCATTTTCAGGAGCACAGCTGGTCATACATTAATACATATTTTCATATTTATACACGGTCCAATTAGTCAAAACCTCTGATGATATGCAAGGGTACACAAGAATGGTGCTGTACCTCATTTTTTCTCTCTTAAAAATGTGAAAAGAAGAATTAGTTCGTTGTAAAGGTCCTATGTTATGCAATATTTGTTGAGTTTTAAGTCATGTTATAATGTTATTAAAGTTATTCCACTCTCCTCTCTGATTGCTCCACAGTGAACTGGGAAATTGTCTGGCAAAATACACAGCTCTCATCTCGTAACCCCAATCACCAAGATATTCATTTCAATATTATTCAACAACTAGCACTTTTTCCACTCCATGCATATTGTTCAAAATAGGAGCTCTTTCCTCACCCATTTGCACTCTCTGGGACTGTAATTTAGTTTGGGAATGCACTAAATTACCCTCCTTTTGAGAGAATGTTGCAATAACACATTCTCAAACATTACAAGATACAATACCATTCTACCAGAAATATTTTTATTGAATGATACCTCCAATTTATGTTTGACATTTATGGAAAGACGCATAATTCTTAGCTGCTTAACCACAGCTCGTGCACTTGCAAAGGTGGATTTTGGACTTCATAGATCATTAGAGCAATGGGCTTCACCAATCCATAAAGCCAAATTTAAAAACATACAGCTGTGGAAGGATCTAACAATAACTTTAAAATCTCTTCTAACAAGCTAAGGGTAAGGTAAAATGTATCTAAAATTATGTACACATGTGCACTTGTTTGCTTTTTCACCCATAAATACTAAAAATCTAATAAACACTGATCACAAAATTAAAGTTATTCCACTCTTCATAATTCATAGTTCATAGTTAGCTTTATTGTCGAAAAACCATATGTACACAACATATCGTGAATCGAAATTTTGGCCAGGGGAGGGACCGCCAACTTGGAGATAACAGAAGGAAAAAGATGCAGTACAACAATATTCATAAACATGCTACGACAAAAACAATAGGACAGGTAACACACAGCATCTTTTTGTTTGGTAAACAAACGGTAGGGTAGGGAGGGGGAGCAGAACAGAATATTGATGAAATTGATTGAAAACTGAAGTTGAGGTGAATATTACTAAATAGACAGGGCAGAGTGTTTGCATAATACATGTCAGAGTGAGCCGAATTGATATGTCCTTTGTTTATAGTGTGCTGTGTGATAAGGCTGCAGCTGTGACCTTGGAAGTGTTTGTCCAGGAGGAGCAGAGTCAAAACAAAGAGAGTCCAGTTAATTCAGATTTTCAAGGAGAATTAATTACACCGAGGGGGAATAATTTAACATAATCGATACATTTTTAGAACCCAGGCGAGACAATTAGCCAGAACCCTGGTTCTGCCAGGCCCCCCAACTTCATGTCACCAAGCCGGGCTGTGCGACTCCCAATCTTCCCTCCGGGCACGTATGAATGCGGACTGAGCACAATTCCACAAACATTATTCATGATGGTATCCGAGCGTCAGGGGGGGTTTCCACAGATTGGAGATGGTACAGTCTTCAATCTGTGTCACCCCTGGTCTGCAACAGCTCCACTGTGGTGTAAAATGACAGCCGACAGCTCGGGGGCTCTTTGTCTGCTGCCGGCATTCCAATTCTCCGATTGGTCAGAAAACATCCTCCAGGCCAATTCAGCTGTCCTGCCATAAAAAATCTGATAGTAAATACGTAGTTCCGTGTCCTCTAGGAACAGCAGTGCCAAACGCACAACATTCCACTTGTCCCAAGCATCCCTCGTGTATCTGGCAGCGAGTTCCGTCGGGACTGTCCGGGACTCCGGGCCGGCATTCCTCCATGAAAAAAGTGTGTCAATTGTGTTGAGGGACCATCTTATCAATTCCATAATTTAGGATTTTGAAAATCTGTTCCAAACAGGAGAAAAAGAGACGAAACGAGAGAAAAAACACAGAGCAAGATAAGGGAGGAAGAAGAAACACGTCCGCTCACCACGATAGCTAGAACAGAAACTCTTACCTTATGCATTCAGAGCATCCTAATTATTCACCGTGATGAGTTTATTAGCACTTTTCACTATTTGTTCTCGTCTGGACTACTGCAACGCACTTCATTCCGGAATGAATCAAAACGCACTTTATCGACTGCAGTTAGTCCAGAATGCTGCTGCGCGCCTTTTAATAGGACAGAAGAAATATGAACACATCTCCCCTATTCTTGCGTCTTTGCACTGGCTTCCTGTTCGTTTTAGGATTGATTTTAAGATTTTATTGTTTGTTTTTAAAGCTTTGAATGGACTGGCCCCAAAATACATCTCTGACCTCATTCAAATCTACAGACCGGTGCACTGAGGTCAGAGGGCCAGCTCCAGCTCGTGGGCCCTAAGACTAGACTTAAAACTCGGGGGAACAGGGTCTCGTCTTAAGACCCACTTTTATTCTCTGGCTTTTAATACTGCATGAGTTGTGTGGTCCTCTGTGTTTTTTATAATAATTATAAAAAATATATATAATAATATAATAATATTATTATATTTTATAATAATTATAAAACAATTATAAAAAATATAAAAAAAATAACTAAAAACAAAAGCAATTATTGCTTTTGTTTTTAGTTATTTTATTATTATCACTTTATTTATTGCTACTTTAGTAATGTTTTTATTAAGTTTTATTGTTTTATGTGCAGCACTTTGGAAACTGTTTCTGTTTATAAAATGTGCGATAGAAATAAAGTTGGATTGGATTTTCACAACTTTCAGAGACCATTCCCGATAATGCTAACAACAATTAGCATGCTAACTGTTCCTAAACTGCACTTCCTGATACCCGGACAAGAAAACACTTTATAATTCCATACAGACAGTACACAGTGGACACATTTTGACTTGAACAGCTGCTTATACCATATATCTGTACTCAGGAAAGACTCATTTGACTTAAATCCATTGCACAGGCTCTACGGCGTACAGTTCCTGAAATATGCAAGTGCTTTTTGCCAAGAATAAAACTAAGGAACCATTAGACGGGATCCCAGGGAGCAGTTGTACAATCCAAACTGTGTAAATGAGGCGTGCTGATGCAGAGGGAGACCTATCACCATAAGAAGGAAATTGGAAGGGATTTTCAAGGTAAAAACGTGATTCAAAACCCAGAGTCTGCAGTGTTTGTACAACTGGACAGAGGACGAGGTTTCAGAACCTTTTAAAAGTCTCCTAAATCCCATCGATGCCTTCAGCCGAGCGTTAGACTTTATTTTTCTAAGTGATAAAGCTGGTGTGGCTCAGGCCGGTCCCTCCAGCGAGGCTCTGCTCACCCTCGGTTCCCCCGGAGCGCTCCACTGCAGGTACAGAGCAAATATTATTGATCCTCTGATCCCACAATTCAATGGGAGAAGGAGAGGAGGAAGAAGGGAGAGAGGAGAAGGAGAGGAGGAAGAAGGGGAGAAAGGAAGGAGAGGAGACAGAAGGAGAGAGGAGAGAAGAAAAGAGGAGGAGCACGGAGAGGAGGAGGAAGGAGGAGAGAGGAAGGAGAGGAGGAGGACAGGGAGCGAGGAAGGAGAGGAGACAGAAGAAGAGAGGAGAGAGAGGAGGAGGAAAGGGGGAGAGAGGAAGGAGAGGAGACAGAAGGAGAGAGGAGAGAAGAAAAGAGGAGGAGGAAGGGGGAGAGAGGAAGGAGAGTAGGAGGACAGGGAGAGAGGAAACAGAGAGGAGAGGAGACATAAGAGAGGGGGAGGAGAGGGATAGGAGGAGGCAAGGGAGAGAGGAGAGAAGAAAAGAGGAGGAGAGGGAGAGGAGGAGGAAGGAGCGAGAGAGACAAGACAGAAGGAGAAAGGAGAGAAGAAAAGAGGAGGAGAGGGAGAGGAGGAGGAAGGGAGAGAGAGGAAGGGGAAAAAGGAAGGAGAGGAGACAGAAGAAGAGAGGAGAGAAGAAAAGAGGGTGAGAGAGGAAGGGGAGGAGGAGGACAGGGAGAGAGGAGAGAAGAAAAGAGGAGGAGAGGGAGAGGAGAGGGGAGGGGAGGAGAGGAAGGAGAGGAGACAGGAGGAGAGAAGAAAAGAGGGGGAGAGGAGAAGGAAGGAGAGAGAGAGGAAGGAGAGGAGAGGAGAAAAGAGGGGGAGAGGGAGGAGAAGGAAGGAGAGAGAGAGGAAGGAGAGGAGACAGAAGGAGAGAGGAGAGAAGAAAAGACGGGGAGAGGAAGGAGAGAAGACAGAGGGAGAGGAAACAGAGGAAACAGAGGGAGGGGAGAGGAGAGGAGACAGAAGATAGGGGGAGAGAGGAGGGAGAGGAGGAGGACAGGGAGAGAGGAGAGAAGAAAAGAGGAGGAGAGGGAGAGGAGGAGGAAGGAGAGAGAGAGGTAGGAGAGGAGACAGAAGGAGAGAGGAGAGAAGAAAAGAGGACGAGAGGAGGAGGAAGGAGGAGCGAGGAAGGAGAGGAGGACAGTGAGAGAGGAGAGAAGAAAAGAGGAGGAAAGGGAGAGGAGGAGGAAGGAGGGGAGAGGAAGGAGAGGAGACAGAAGGAGAGAGGAGAGAAGAAAAGAGGAGGAGAGGGAGAGGAGGAGGAAAGGGAGAGAGGAAACAGAGGAGAGAGGAGAGAAGAAAAGAGGAGGAGAGGGAGAGGAGGAGGACAGGGAGAGAGGAAACAGAGGAGACAAGGAGAGAAGAAAAGAGGAGGAGAGGGAGAGAGAGGAAGGAGGAGAGGGGGGAGGAGAGTGGAGGAGAGAGAGAAGAGCAGAGGAGGAGGAAAGGGGGGAGAGGAAACAGAGGAGGCACAAGGAGAGGGGGAGAGGAGAGTAAGAATAAAGGAGATAGAGGAGAGGAGAGAAGAAAAGAGGAGGAGAGGAGAGAGCAGAGGAGACAAGAGAGGAGGAGGGAACAGAGGAGACAGAAGGAGAGGGGGAGAGGAGAGAAAAGGGGAGGAAGAAAGGGAGAGGAGGAGGAGGAGGAAAGGGGAGAGAGGAGACAGAGGAGAGGGAGAGGGAGACAGGAAGAAAGAGGAAGAAGACAGGGGGAGAGGAAAAGGAAAGGGGAGAGAGGAAACAGAGGGGGAGAGGAGAGGAGACAGAGAGGAGGAGGAGGAAAGGGGAGAGAGGAAACAGGAGACAGAGGAGCAGACGGAGAGGAGGAGGAGCAAGACAGTTAGGAGAGAGGAGGAGAGGAAACAGGGGGAGAGGAGGAGAAGGAGAGAGGAAAGATGGGAGATTAAAGAAGAAGTATTGTGTCTGCTGTAGTCATGACCCCAGTGGATCATTTTGGTAATTTGGACATTTATAAATCCATGACTGATTTAAAACAATTTCACAAAATAAACAAGTCCACTGATGTCCTCGATCGATCGCTGCAGATCAATTTTCTTTTGTAATGACTACACAACGCTGCATGTATCACCAATTAAAGGAATAGTAACGTTTTTTTACCATCTGAACCTTATTTCGGTAATAAAACAAGGTAATTTACTCACCCATTGTACTTTGGTGTCATTTGGAGCATTTCCGGAGATTTTGTAGTTTAGCGATATCCGTTGCAGTTAGTCTACACTGTTAGTCTGGCCTCTAATCCGATATCCTGCCACGGTTTCCATTGGATGACGAGGACAGTGCGCATTCACAGCTGATTTCGCTCTCAGCTCTCGGTTACAGTCATTAACATCTCCGCTTGAGAAAACCCGAAATGGTGCAAACATGCATTTATCCCAGTTGTGAAAACAAAATGACAGCTTGGACGAAGTTGAGTTTTCACAGGTTTCCTCGTCACAATCCGGAGTTATTGAAGCTGTGGCGAGTTGCTTTGAGAATGGACCCAAACACGAAATGCAAAGCTGTAAGACGTTTGGACCATCGTGTTTGCAGTACCCACTTCACTCCCCTACCCTGTTTAGGCCCCCCCCCCATGGCTAAAAGTTGCGAAATGTCTAAACTGAGCATTTGCGGTCCTTTTCTGCGTTACACAAAACCAGTGTTGAAACGGGCGAGTTCGGACAAGGCACCTTTTTGACGTCAGATCGGCAAATGCAGCTCCAGCCCCTCCCTCTGTCTCCGCTCAGCGTCCCTGTATATCCCGCCCATAGAGTTTGGACTGTGAATGCGCTACGCAATGCGAAATGCGTTTTTTTAATTTGCCTGGAGGCACATCCGAGTGTTTCTAGGCTCGCAAGTCCCTTACCCGACCCTCTGGACCTCTGAAATACCAGTGGTTTAATTTTATTTTCTGTGTAAATATGCTTTTTTTCATTGCAAAGTCTCTCATCTGTCTTCCTGTGTTAAACACGGAAGCGAGCAGACAGCGGTGCAGAGCTGCGCTTCCAGCGGGGGAAACCCGCCCCCCCCCCCCCCCCCGCTCCTTAGCCAATCTCTCTGTCCTTCTCATTTGCATTGAAGCAGAAACACCCAGAATAAAGCATTTTAGACACATATCTAGCCTCATGAAGACTGTCAGAGTCATATCTCATGCAGTCAAGAAGCATCAAGAAGTACCATGTCATGGGACCTTTAAGAAAATCAAATTGGAAAATGAAGATATGGTTTGAATTAAATTAAAGGAATATTAACGTTTTTTACTATCTGAACCTTATTTCTGTAATAAAACAAGTTGTTTTACTCACCCATAGTACTTTGGTGTCATTTGGAGCAGTTTCGTAGATGTTGTGTTGTAGTGATATCCGTTAACGTGAGTTCTCGGAGCAGGCGATTGCAGTCACCAAATAACACAAATTTTAGCGCTTTTCAAATTACAGAAGCTAAATGTCTTAGTCTACACTTTCGTTTGAGTCAAAAGTGGCCTCTAATCCAAGATTTATCCATAGTTTTGAGTAGATGAGGAGGACAGTGCGCATGTGCGGAGTCACAGCTGATTTCGCAGATAAAAAGACGCTAATATCTTTTCTGTTGCGAGTGACACATGGCAGAAGATTGGGACTTTGAGGCTGAAGAGGACTTATGGAGGACTGAGGACTGAAGAGGAGTATACGGATGAGGAGACAGAATGGATACGGAAAGAATGAAGCGGAGACAGTTTGAGGAGCAGCACACCAGACAACTTGCCTGATTTACACCTGACCATATCACAAGTGAGATATGGTCTGGGAGCCACCTTCAAAATATCTCGTAGTGGAGGTGTGGTTTACGATCACCAACAGCCGTTTATTGGCCGTTACAAATGTCTATCATTTGGCGTATACGTAGCCCATAGCCAATCATGTCAGTTGTTAGTTCAAACTACAAGCTTCCGTTTGTCACGTAGTACGCGTCACCGTCTTTCCACCCCTCCTCGCTCTCTGATTGGCTCCCAGAATCGGGAGAGCTCGCTTGCCATAGTCGCCAGGCTGTCTTTCAGATCGGAACGAACGAAAGCAGCCTGGGATTTCCCAGGTTACCAGAGAACAGCCATCGGTTTCACATTACTTCTCAGAATCGTGCGCTGAATCCGCTGGCCTTCTTTCTTTTCCTTTCCTGGTAAAAAATCGTCCTGACTGAAGTGGGTACTGCAAACACGATGGTCCAAACGTCTTACAGCTTTGCCTTTTATATTTGGATCCCGAGAGCTGAGAGCGAAATCAGCTGTGACTCCGCACATGCGCACTGGCCTCCTCATCTACTCGAAACTATGGCTAAATCTCGGATTACAGGCCACTTTTGACTCAAACGAAAGTGTAGACTAAGACATTGAGCTTCTGTAATTTGAAAAGTGATAAAGTTTGTGTTATTTGGTGACTGCAATCGCCTGCCCCGAGCACTCACATTAAACGGATATCGCTAAACTACAACATCTCTGGAAGTGCTCCAAATGACACCAAAGTGCTGTGTAAAACAACTTGTTTTACTACAGAAATAAGGCTCAGATTGTAAAAAACGTTAATTCTCCTTTAAAGCTGGAGTTTGGTCTCAATGTAAAGTCCCAAAAACATTTAAACTCAGAATTGTTGTTTTGAAGCAATTGTGAGTTCTTAGGAAGCTGTACAGCCTTATAAAAAAGTATTTTATTAGTTTCAGGAAAAGAGAGTTGGAGGAAAGAGAGGAGAGGGAGAGAGGAGAAAAGAGGAAAGAAGGAAGGAAGATGAATTAAGGAAGGCACGAGAGAAGAGGAGGAGGAAAGAGGGTTTGAGCAACAGAGAGAGGAAAAAGAGAGGAAGAGAGGTACGAGGAAGGGGAGAGGAAAATAGAGGAGGAGAGGGGTATGAGAAGGAGGAGAAAGAGACAGAGAGAAGGAAGGAGAGAGGTGTGAGGAAGGAGAAAGGAGGAGAGAGGAATAGAGGAGGAGAGATGTAGGAGGAAGGAGAGAGGAAAAGAGAAGAGAAGAGAGGCAAAGAGAGGAGGAGAGAAGTGTGAGGAAGAAAGGAGGAGAGAGAAAAAGAGGAGGAGAGAGGAAAAGAGAGGACGGGAGATATATGAGGAAGGAAAGAGGAAAAGAGGAAAGGAGAGAGGTATGAAGAGGGAGAGGAAAAGAGAGGAGGACAGGGAGCGGGACAGAGAAGAGAGGAAGGAGAGAGGAAAAGAGAGGAGAGAGGAAAAGAAAGGAGGAGAGAGGTAACAGAAGGGAGAGAGGAGAAGAGAGGGAAAGAGGTATGAGGAAGAAAAGTGGAGGAGAGAGGAAAAGAGAGGAGGACAGAGGGATGAGGAAGGAGAGAGGAGGAGAGAAGAAAAGGGGAGAGAGGTGTGAGGAAGAAGAGAGGAAAAGCGAAGAGGAGAGGTATGAAGAGGGAGAGAGGAAAAGAGGGGAGGGAGAGGAGAGGGGGAAAAGGAAGCAAGGAAGGAGGAGGAGACAAGGAAAAGTTGAGAGAGGAGAAGAGAGAAGGAGAGAGGAGGAGGGACAGAGAAGGAGAGGTATGAGGAAGGAGAGAGGAGAAGAAAGGAGGAGAGGCATGAAGAGGGAGAGTGAAGGAGAGAGGAAAAGAGGAGAGAGGAAGAAGGAAGCAAGGAAGGAGGCGACAAGGAAAAGGTGAGAGAGGAGGAGAGAGGAGGAAAGAGGGATGAAGAGGAGAAGGAGAAAGGAGTGTGGATAAGGAGAAGAGAAAAGCAGAGAGAGAGGAGAAGAGAGGGAAAGAGGTATGGGGAAGAAAAGAGGAGGAAAGTGGAAAAGGGGAGAGAGGTGTGAGGAAGGAGAGAGGAAAATAGAGGAGAGAGGTTTGAGGAAGAAGAGAGGAGAGAGGAAAAGAAAGGAGGAGAGAGGTGTCAGAAGGGAGAGAGGAGAAGAGAGGGAAAGAGATATGAGGAAGAAAAGAGGAGGAGAGAGGAAAAGAGAGGACAGAGGTATGAGGAAGGAGAGAGGAGGAGAGAAGAAAAGGGGAGAGAGATGTGAGGAAGGAGAGAGGAAAAGCGAAGAGGAGAGGTATGAAGAGGGAGAGAGGAAAAGAAAAAAGGAGAGGTATGAAGAGGGAGAGAAAAGGAGAGAGGAAAAGAGAGGAGGGAGAGAAGGAGGGGGGGAAAGAAGGAAGCAAGGAATGAGGAGACAAGGAAAAGGTGACAGAGGAGGAGAGAGGAGGAGGGACAGAGGAAGAGAGGTATGAGGAAGGAGAGAGGAAAAGAGAGGAGGGAGAGAAGGAGAGGGGGGAGAAGGAAGCAAGGAAGGAGGAGACAAAGAAAAGGTGAGAGAGGAGGAGAGAGGAGGAAAGAGGGATGAAGTGTGGATAAGAAGAGGAGAAAAGCAGAGGGAGAGCGTCTGCCAATGTTCTGGTCGGAGCTGTGGGACCACACGGAAATTTACAATGAAGAGAATGTGATGAATGCAGCAGCGGAGAGCGAGAGGACATATTTTTTGTAGGTTTATTTGAAAACCACAAAAATACATTCCTTTTCTCCATTTGTGGATTTCAGTGTAGATTATCCGGAAACATCTGACCTGCTGAATGTTTGGTATCGCAGCCTTCTTAGGGACACATCAGTATTTTAGTTTTATCGCGTTTCCTACTTTTTTCATACTAAAAGGCAATCCTAAATAAAGTCATCTGCACATTCTGTTCATACTTCACTGTGTTTCGCATTGCCGGCAGTAAGTCGGACCTGTTCCCGGTGCATGTCGGACTCCGCCAGGGCTGCCCTTTGTCACCGGTTCTGTTCATTATATTTATGGACAGAATTTCTAGGCGCAGTCAGGGGCCGGAGGGGATCCGCTTTGGGAACCACAGGATCTCATCTCTGCTGTTTGCAGATGATGTTGTCCTGATGGCTTCATTGAACCGGGACCTCCAATGTGCACTGGGGCGGTTTGCAGCCGAGTGTGAAGCGGCTGGGATGAGGATCAGCTCTTCCAAATCCAAGGCCATGGTTCTCGACCGGAAAAAGGTGGCTTGCCCTCTCCGGGTGGGTGGAGAGTCCTTGCCTCAAGGAGTTCAAGTATCTCGGGGTCTTGTTCTCGAGTGAGGAGAGGATGGAGCGTGAGATTGACAGACGGATCGGTGCTGCATCAGCAGTGATGCGGTCATTGTACCGGACCGTTGTGCTCAAGAGGGAGCTGAACCAAAAGGCAAAGCTCTCGATTTACCATCAATCTACGTTCCTACTCTCATCTATGGTCATGAGCTCTGGGTAATGACCGAAAGGACAAGATCGTGGATACAAGCGGCCGAAATGAGTTTCCTCCGCAGAGTGGCTGGGCGCTCCTTTAGAGATAGGGTGAGGAGCTCAGTCACACGGGAGGAGCTCGGAGTAGAGCCGCTGCTCCTCCACGGTGAGAGGAGCAGCTGAGGTGGCTCGGGTGTCTGTTCCGGTCGCCTCCTGGACGCTTCCCTCGGGAGGTGTTCCGGGCATGTCCCACCTGGAGGAGGCCCCGGGGAAGACCCAGGACACGCTGGAGGGACTATATCCCCCCGCTGGCCTGGGAACACCTTGGGGTCCCCCCGGAGGAGCTGGAGGAAGTATCCGGGGTGAAGGAAGTCTGGGAGTCCCTGCTTAGACTGTTGCCCCCGCGACCCGGCCCTGGATAAGCGGAAGAAAATGGATGGGTGGATGGATGGACTTCACTGTGATTGGTCCATTCACCTGTCACTCTTTGAGCTTTACACATTGTGACCAATAGAAGGAGTGGGCGGGACAAAGGGTCTAAGTTTAACCCTAGATCACTATGGACAGGTGATTTTAAAAGTATTTACATGATTTTCAGTATGTTGCATTTTTCTGAGTGTCATGGGTCCCTGGGGAGCTTCACGATTGTTTTTGACATCTTTGAAGGTATAGGTCAGGGGTGCCCAACCAGTCGATCGCAGGCAGAGTGTCAGTCGATAGCGTATGGATACGTTCAGACTGCAGTGCTTAATGCTCAATTCCAATTTTTTTGTGAAATCCGACTTTTTTGCGAGGTCACATTTCCAATTAAATGCAACTTGTATGTGATCTCCAGTGTGACCTTTAAACGCCCCAAAAGTGTCTCGCATCCGCCTTGGAGGACACGATGAGGTCACATGCAATGAGCGTGCTCAGTGTTTACGGAAGTCGCCTAAAGTTGCTGTCGTACCGGAGCCAGAACATGTACAGCTTATTTGTTTTAAGGAGGAGACGGAGAAGGAGAAGGACAAGGTTTTTGTTCACGGCGTTTTGCGGGACAGTGGCAGCAACGTCCGTATGAACGTGTGGGTGCAGATTCGTAGCCAAGAGTGGTGGGATTGCTACGTGCTTCGCTGTTTCACAGTTCAGTTCATATACTATTTTCACATGACGAGAAGAACGTTTGTGTACGTTTGTGAGCGCCTACTTGTACCACTCTCACTGAAGGAAACACGCCCAGGTCGGATGAACGTGACCTGGCTGTTCAGACTGAAGTCGCATGCCAAAAGATCGGATATGTATCGGATTTAGGACCACATATCTTGGGCTACGGTCACACTGCATCCTGAAGTGACCCAAATCCAAATTTTTTGCCCCTGTGCGACTTTAAAAATAATCTCACTCCAAAAGCCCATATTTGCCATGTCAACAGGTCATTCTAAAATGGACTAGAATGCAGGAAATCCCCTCCAGACCCTTCCTCTTGGTAGATCTCGGCACACCATCAACCTCAAAAGTAGATCTTGGGTCAAAAGTAGACCCCTAGTGTAGGTATTTCCCTACCCCAAAGCCCACTTTTTCATACAGGCTTTCGGCGGATTTTCCCCCGGCAACAGTGAAAGAGGAATGTAAGAATGTAATGAATTTAATGTAAGTGTCATGGTTCATGTTTTTTGCTGTTATTGTTTCATATTTTGTGTATCTCATTCCTTTGGCGTACCCTCAGTGTTTTATTTTGACATTTCTGGTCAGCTTGTTACTTTTAGTTGTACTTCCTGTCTGTTGATTGTTTTCCCCACCCTGATGTGCTACACCTGTGTCTGTCTGCATTTATACCCCGTGTTCTCCTCTGCTCTTTGTTGGTCCGTTGTCAGTGTCTCGTCTGGTCACGGCTCGTCACTAGTAGTCAAGTCTTGCCAGTGGATTTTTGGATTTTGGTCAGTTCTTTGTTTATTATTAAAGAAGTTAAACAGTAGTCCTACATTTTGGGTCATCCCTCCTGTTTCCAAGTGACAGAAAGAGGATGTAAGGAATAGGTAAGTACACCTCTCACCCTCTGCACCGGACTGTAGAGGAGCTGAGCAGCTCCTTCAGCAGCCGACTGAGGCACCCCCAGTGCAAGAAGGAGCGCTACCGCAGATCCTTCATCCCCACCGCCATCAGACTGTAGAACTCTACTGTAAAGTCTTAATGTGGATTTTTTTTTCTACATTCTCTTATTTACTTATTTTATTAGAATTATTACTATCTCAACTGTCTGCATGCCCTTTTTTGCCCTTTTTTTTTTTACTTTCTTTTGCACTAAACTGCCTGGAGCTAATGTGGCAAGTGAATTTCTCCTGTGTGAAATCAATAAAGTCTTAAGTAAGTGGTCCTGGAATGTGTATCTATCTTTATTTAGTGCAGTGGTTATGAATAAATATCAAATATATGTTGACACACTCAACACAGGTGGTGAAGATGTACTTCCTGAGGATGCTGAGGAAATTTGGCATGCCGCCCAAAATCCTCAGCAACTTCTACAGCTGCATCGAGTCCATCCTGACCAGCTGCATCACTGTGCGGTACGGCAGCACTACTGTGAAGGGCCGCAAACGCCTGCAGAGAGTGGTTAAGACGACCACAAAGATCACCAGGATTCCTTAAACGTCTCTGCAGAGCATCTACAACCGCAGAGTCCGCAAGAGAGCTGCCTCCATCATCAATGACCCCACCCACCCCCAACATGGACTCTTTACACTCCTACCTTCAGGCCGGAGGTACAGGAGTGTGAAAAGCAGGACTACTTGACTTAAGAACTCTTTCTTCCCAACTGCTATCAGACTGTTGAACTGCTGAGCTATAGCCCCCCCTCCTGGACATTGACTGACCGATACTTTGCACATGAGTAATTTGCACTATTATTGACCAACTGTTAATATAATCTGTCAAACTACAGCTGCACATGGAACTGCTTGAATATTTACACTTCCTGTTTACACTATATTAACAATGTTTACACCCTGTTTTTACTACTGACAGTTGCACATAAAACTAATGTTGCACTTTATCTGTAAATATGTAGCACCAGCCTATATTTTTCATGGTGTATATTCGGTAAAGATTGTTTCTATTTGATTTATAGATATATATGTTTTTTACATGCTTCTCTATCTTTATCTATTTTTATTTTTTTACATGCTCTTGGCATCTAGAGTGGGCAGCAAAATAAGAATTTCATTGTACAGGGAATCGTGTTTCTTTACTGTGCATATGACAAAAGCTTTGAATCTCAAAACATGCTCCAGGTAAAATCCTCCAGCTTAGGTCCTGACCAAGCCGAGCAATAAGATCATGGAGATGGGTCCCCAGGCGCCTAAAAGACGAGCTGCCCACTGCTCCTGAAGGATGGGTCAAATGCGGAGAAATAATTTCCCTACGGGGATGAATAAAGTCTGTCTTCTTCTTCTTGAAAAGTGGTGATTCCAAATGGAATTCTTATGGCGAAAACAATATTTTAGTCAACTGGTCATTTTTACCCACTGAAAAAATACTATTTTTTTGTTCTTCTCCTCTCCTCCAGCCTGTGGTCCTGACCAAACCGAAGCAAGAAGACCATGGAGATGGTCCCCGGGTGCAGTAATGTGCTGCCCACTGCTCCTAATAACAGGATGGGTTAAATGCAGAGAAGAATTTCTCCTGTGTGACATCAATAAAGTCACTTATTACAACTGTTCATGTGTCAAGGAGTCTGTGCTTCACCAGGGAAGTCTCACATGTCCCTGTCTCAATGTTGTTTTTTTTAAGAAATTTTTTCTTCTCAAATTCCTAACTTTTCAGTAATTTTGGAGCATGTTTTTAAAGGGATAGTGCGTTGTTTTTTTTATGTGAATCTGTATGGCGTCCCCTTCAGCAGTGTCGTGCATTAACACTGACTTACCCCTGACAGTGTCCTCTGAGCCGAGTTCTGCCCCGGTTCTGGAGCTGACGAAAGTAGTTCCGGTAAGTTATCGGGGACAGTTAATAAAGTTTGTTTTTCTTAAAACAATATTTGTCCAAAAAGTGATATTTGCGTCACAAACAGTTGTCAGTGAAAAATTCAGCAGTCTAATTCGCATGGTGCTATTTTCTCTCGAGTTGTATCACTGCGCACCTATTATTATTATTATTAGCCTGTTCACTTGTAAAAATCCCACTTACAAGTGAACAGGCTAATAATAATAGGTGCGCAGTGATACAACTCGAGAGAAAATAGCACCAAGTGGACAAACGCCAACTGAGCTACTGCCGCCCAAACCAACAAACCACGCTCCCAGAATTTGGGTTCTCTCTCTCGAATTTAAAATGCGATTAGATTAATTAATTACAAATTCTGTAATTAATTAGGTTAATTTTTTTAATTGCCTGACAGCACTTTTTTTTTTTTCTTTATTAAATTAGACAAATTAATTGGCAATTTATAAAAGCAAAAAAGAATACAATGACATCTAGATGAAGAAAACCAGGCCATTTTCTCAGTTTTCCCATATTTTGTGAAAACATATTTTTTGAGTTACTACCGCCAACAGAGCCCAAAGGAAGTCATTAGCCACATTTTTCCAAACTTCTTCTGGTTTTGTGACGAAAGCGTGACTAGAACCCGTCCGGGTCAGACTGTTGAAGGCCACGCCCTTTCCCGCCCACAGCGCTCGTTTGGCAGGGAGCAGGTGATTGGCAACGCTGTCAATCAAACCTGTCACTAAGATCACTTGAGGGATCTCGGCGAAAGAGGGAAGCTCATTCGTCTGTTATTAATGGAATCTTGATTTGGAGAAAAAATATTGAAATAAAAACTCCAGGATCATGTATAGCGGGTTAATTCGAATGTTAGAGCCATTTTCTATGTTAGTTAAAGTTAATATTTACGTTGCTATGTTGTACTTTGATCTTTTGATCTTTAATTTAACTTAAGGTGTAGGATAGATAACCAAGAAGAGGGAGGAAGCCTCGAGCTATAGAAGCTACACAGACTTTTGACCGTCACGTAGCATGTGAGAATGACACGTAGGGATGTCACTTAGGGACATCATGTAGGGAAGCTACAGGCTACGTTTATACGGTGACGATCAAAACAGAAGACGCAAAAGTGGCGTCTTGTCTTCAATTTTTTATCTGCGTTTAGACGAGCGTTCTCAATAGGAAATGTTTGTTTATACGAAGATGCAAAAGTGGACGCAAAAGCCAGCGAAGGGAGGCTGGACTGAAAAAAACACACACAAAAAACATCACAACAGCGTCAAGTTACATTTCTAACCACGACTGTACCGGAAAAGAGAAAGGTAAAACTTCAACATAAAATGTTCTAGTTGCGTTTTAAATGAGTTGTTAAGTTCCGCTCCAAACATTTCAGTGACTTGTATTTTTGTTTACATGTTTTTGAATATTGTACTGAAAACAGTTACATTACAGGAGGATTACAGTGAATTAGAAAATATAAAATCACATCGGGTTTTACATTTGAAGTGCCTCATGCGGAAGTCGCTTGTCTTGGCCGTCTGTGTGGCTGTGAGAGTGTGAGAAAGACTTGTACGGGAAGAAGAGAAAAGACCGTAGACGTGTGTGGGTGCGATTTATACAATTGTTGAAATGACTCTTGTATGTTGACTAGAGCTGCTGGCGCAGCTTGAACATCCGTGGTATCAAGGTATGCCGCATCTATGTGACGTAAACGCGTACCGACGTGAGCAGATCTGACCAGTTTTGCATCTTGGGCAGTTTACACGGAAACGCTACAGCGGAGCGTATTTAACTTTTCCACTCTGGAGGGTGGTTTCAGATTTTTGCGTCTTTAGGCCCCAAAAATGCAGTCACCGTGTAAACAAAAGGCACTTCCGATAAAATATTTTGTCATTTTTACCCGTAAGCGTTCTCGTGTAAACAGGCCCACAAGCTCTAGGAATTTGTTTCCTTTTGTTGTTCCTTTTTTGTTCTGTATGACTGTCACTTTAGTAAAGATAGTAAAGACAAACCTTGGATTCAAGACTCTTTATTTTTGTTACGTGCCACGTCTGAAGGAACCTTCAAGAGGCTCAAGGCTAGTGAGTCAGCGCGCTGCACTCACAGCGAACATTTTAAGACCAAAATGACGAGGATCGCAGCAGCAGTTTCAGGGAGAGGCGTGACAGTTTCTCAATATTAAATGAAATGAATCTGTTTATTATTCTGTGCATCCACCACAATGCAGATGTTTTGTGTTTGCTCCTCAGCCAACAACCGTCACTGTTGTGTCTTTAGGCAAGACATTTTTCATTCAAATTTGTCGTTTGCAGGGCATACAGGTTTAATTAACGTAAGTAAAGTGACAGTTGACCTTATTAACTCTATGTAAAGTAGTGTTTTATTCTGTCTGATTTGCATTAAAGATCAGAGCGTCACGCAGCGCCAGGTCCCCCCCCCTCCCTGCTCTTGATCCTGCCCCTCACCCCCCTCAGAGCGAGCGGTGAGCAGGTGCAGTCCTAAGAAGGAGCCTTTGAAGACTGGTTCTTCTGGTCGCTCTCATGTATCAGTCCCACACAGACCTGAGGGCAGAGAGCAGCTAGTGCGTTAGCCTGTTAGCATGTTCAGTGTAGAGATGGAAGAGACGGCCCGGAGCTGTTCACAGACGTTCATTTATATATTACAGTATACACGACCATGTTTGAACAATTACAACATGGGAAAGTGTGGCTGTTGTCACCTCTAACTGTACCTCATGACAGAGTTTATGTTTTATTTATAGTAGCTGAGAAAATAGAAGATTTCTCATTTTTATTTTTTGTTTTGCTCAAAGCTCATTGAAAAGAGCCCTTGCCTTGAACCCTGGTTTATACTTTTAGCATTTCTTGACCCTGAAATGGCACAGCTGTGATGTGAAAAACATTTGAGGAGACTTCATCATGAAACTCACTGAGAGAAGGCCAAGAGTGCTGATATAAAATATACACCTATCCATCTGTTTTCTTCCGCTTTATCCAAGGCCAGGTCGCGGAGGCAGCAGTCTGAGCAGGGACTCCCGGACTTTCCTTTCCATGCACATTTCCTCTAGCTCAGGGGTCGGCAACCCGCGGCTCCGGAGCCACATGCGGCTCTTTGATCCCTCTGATGCGGCTCAGTACAGCGGTCCCTCGTTTATCACGGGGGTTACGTTCTAAAAATAACCCACAATAAGCGAAATCCGCGAAGTCGTCAGCTTTATATTTTACAATTATTCTCCATGTTTTAAGGCTGTAAACGCCTCCCCACACACATTCTACACTTTTCTCAGACTGGCATTAACGTTTTCTCACATTTCTCTCTTGTTTAAACACTCAAACGTTCGTAGATTTTCAACAAAAAAGCCACAGTATTAGAGAACGAAACCAAAGTGTATTTCGTGTTTCACAGTTCTTATGACCGAGCCTCTTCGTCCTGGCGTCGCTTCGCTGTGGCGGGTTTTGTCGGGGAGAAATCTTGCAAACATACAGCACTTTAGAGTCACACTGTGATCGAACATTTATATAAGTCTGGCAAACTGCATTCTGTACAAGAGACATGGAGGAGAAGGACTGACGAATCGACAAAGAGCTACAGTCCCTTAGCCAATCAGGACGCAGAAATGCGCGTTGATACACTATAAAAAAATTTGGAATAAAAAAAATCCACGAAACAGTGAGGCCATGAAAAGTGAACCACGATATAGCGAGGGACCACTGCATTTAATTAAAATGTATTTTATTTTAGTTCATTCATTTTCAAAATGTAATTCTATGGCACAAAGGCAAAAAACCTGTTATATGCAGTGTTATTTCATTTTAAATTTCAAAAGCGTTTTGTGGCTCCCAGTGTTTTCTTTACTGTGTGAAACGGGTCCAAATGGCTCTTTGAGTGGTAAAGGTTGCCGACCCCTGCTCTAGCTCTTCTAGGGGGATCCCGAGGCGTTCCCAGGCCAGCCCAGAGACATATTTCCTCCATCGTAGGACGTGCCTGGAACACCGCCCCAGGGAGGGGTCCGGAAGACCTCTGGAACAGACACCCGAGCCACCTCAGCTGGGTCCTCTTGATATGGACGAGCTGCGCCACCTGCAGAGGGCTTTTTCCACCTGAGAACCATGGCCTCGGATTTGGAGGAGCCGATCTTTATCCCGGCTACATACTGTACGTATATTTGATGTATTCTATATGTATTTAAAATGTGCAAAGTAGTAAACATAAACACAAAAAAGATTGAATAAGAGGGTGTGTCCAGGCTTTTGACTGGTCGTGTATATCGTGCAAAACATTAAGAACAGTTCTTCTCAAATTCTGATTTGCCTGAAGGAAACGAACAGGTCCAGGTATGACAAGTTTAAATAAAAAACTTTGGCATGATACACTTACTTTAGCTTTAAACATTATCCAGCTTCAGTCCAAATCTGTAATGGAGACTCTTGTTCTGTTTGATACAGAGATCATGAGGATCCAAAACAAAAACAACCAAGAGACTGACTAATACTGATCCTGTTTTTACTGCTCGTTACAACTTTGTACGACCACTGCTCGCCCCAAAGGCAAGACAGGGCAAAAGGGTAAAAGAGATGAAGACGGGGTAGAGAAAGAGAGAGACAGGGTAAAGAGTGAGGGAGAGAGACCTGTTGGCCAGATGTGTCAGAGCAGAAGTGAAAACGCTCTGAGCGAAAGAAAAGACTGCAGCACTCAAAGCAGTCAGGATGAACCTGGACATGCAGGAGAGAGAAGGGCAGAGAGGAGGAACATGCAGGAGAGAGAAGAGAGGAGGAACATGCAGGAGAGAGAGAGGAGAAGAGAGGAGGAACATGCAGGAAAGAGGAGAGGAGGAACATGCAGGAGAGAGAAGAGAGGAGGAACATGCAGGAGAGAGAAGGGAAGAGAGGAGGAACATGCAGGAAAGAGGAGAGGAGGAACATGCAGGAGAGAGAAGAGAGGAGGAACATGCAGGAGAGAGAAGGGAAGAGAGGAGGAACATGCAGGAAAGAGGAGAGGAGGAACATGCAGGAGAGAGAAGAGAGGAGGAACATGCAGGAGAGAGAAGAGAGGAGGAACATGCAGGAAAGAAGAGAGGAGGGACATGCAGGAGAGAGAGGAGAGGGGGGACATGCAGGAGAGAGAAGGGAAGAGAGGAGGAACATGCAGGAGAGAGAAGGGAAGAGAGGAGGAACATGCAGGAGAGAGAGAGGAGAAGAGAGGAGGAACATGCAGGAAAGAGGAGAGGAGGAACATGCAGGAGAGAGAAGAGAGGAGGAACATGCAGGAGAGAGAAGGGAAGAGAGGAGGAACATGCAGGAAAGAGGAGAGGAGGAACATGCAGGAGAGAGAAGAGAGGAGGAACATGCAGGAGAGAGAAGAGAGGAGGAACATGCAGGAAAGAAGAGAGGAGGGACATGCAGGAGAGAGAGGAGAGGGGGGACATGCAGGAGAGAGAAGGGAAGAGAGGAGGAACATGCAGGA